>JAEIFU010000709.1:0-104523 GCA_018904235.1 Lordiphosa stackelbergi | reverse complement strand
AAATTAAAAAGCTGTGTGTTTTTAAACCACAAATCCTTCAATTTTTGGAATAAATTTGCTTGCATATATGCTAGTTGTTCTTTGCCTTGAGTTTCCCCAACCAACTTGAAATTTGAATTGTTAATAGATTTCGGTGGCAGAAACTCGCATAAATAACAATTTTACAACGAGGCATAACGGAAACTTGAAACGGGAACGGGGTCGCTGCACAAATTCAGGGACAAATTCTCGTTGAAATCGTACAAAACGAAAGTGAAGATAGATTCCAGATCAGACATTGTTTTTTTTGCCTGAGCTCAGTGTGTGAAGTGTGAGTTTGTATGTATTTGCGTTATATTGATCTCTATGAACCGATAGGAAGAGTCATTGTCATCACGTGTACACTGCTTACTAATTAACGTTTTGGAAATCCCCTTCGGCTCATAAGAGAGACTTGTATTGTACAGTACGGTTTCACTCCAGGTGCAACGCTGGAGAACATTTCATACTGACGTACATCCATTGAACTTGGTTAATTGCAAGTATTTAATTTATTATCATTCATAGAGTAGAGCTGGTTTCAATATGCTCATTGATGAAGAGGTTCGTACAAAAGCAGATGAGTAAATGATGACTAGCATGTGAAAATTCATCAATGTGCCATCAAAAAACAACTACAGAACATTAGTTAAGCAAATAGTGAACTAAGAGTTGATTCATTTCTGTTTTGATACGAGCAAAGTTTGATTCGAAAAAATTGTAAACATTTCTATGGAAGACTTTTTCCTTAACTTTATCCATTTTTAAAAACTTTAGTGGGATACTGCTTGAAAATAATACTAAGATGTTTTGCATAGGCGTATTGACATTTAAAGGAATTTTGAAATGGCTTATGTTGACTCTGATTGATTTTACCCTTACAACTCCTTGGCTTTCAATCCATTAAATGGAAGCATTTTTAAAATAAATTATGATTTTGTGTTTTGTCAGTTAGACATACTGTTAAGAAAACAGTTTCCTTTTCAGATGATCTTATTCCAAGCATATTCAGTAATAACATTAACTTAATATGATATAATGAAGATATTTCGATTCGAAGTAGCCAGTTTCAGGACAAACAAGAAACAAGTTTGTATGTATCTGATCAGTTTAAGTTAGAAGCCGCATAAAGGGGCAAAAAAACTATAAAATGTTTGTAGTGCTTTCCATTGCCGTTGCGGCCAGTGCTACCCAGCGAAATGGTTTGTTTTCGTCAGAACTCATAACATAACTGGACGCTTTCTTTCAAATTGCGGGGGCTGGAGGGGGTGTGGCAAAAATTTAAAATAAACTTTGTCTGCCTGAAGGTATAAGAAATATATATCCCATACATGTCAAACCTCATCTGTAACTACATTATTTTTCTGGATATGTTGCATCAAATGAATTAAATATTTAATTTGTTTTAATATTATAATTTACGATTCACTTATTGATCGCAAAATCAAACAGAATGTTACAGTAGGAATTGAGTTTAACTTACCACTTAACCTCAGCTGCCTCAAAAATATTTTAAATTTTGCATTCTATTATGTTAAAATAAGACTTATGCTTAAATTATAATTTTAAAATGCAGTACCTCACCACTCAACGATCCGTTACTCATATAAATAGCATGATAAACGCCACGCAGGCAATAATTCTCTCCAAAATTGACTACGCCTTGCCAATTTTCGGGCAAACCTGCAAAACTAGCCTTAAACTGATTGGTCCTCCCTACCACACCGCTGTCAAACGGAGCATTCGAGCTTTTCCTAACTCGCCGACTAAAATGGTTCTAGCCGTAGCTGGCTTACCCTCAATAGAAGACAGAGTTCGGGACTCCACGTTAAGACTTATTCCTAGGCTGCTGCTTAGCTCCAGCTGGCTGGTAGAATCTAATGCATTTATTACTGATCTCGAAACTCACAGGAAAAACTATACCAGTCCAGCATCTTACCGACAACTCTTTAAAGAAGTGACCAACAAGGAGGACCTGAGAAATGCTACCTTTGTTTTCACTGACGGATCAAAATCTGCAGTTGACACTGCATATGCTGTTGTCGAAAACCCTACTACAACACTAGCATCCGGCCGGATCAACAATTTCTGTTCCATATACACAGCCGAAGCCTACGCGATATTACAAGCAACCAAATATGCATCAAAACAAAGTAATCCCCACGTTGTCTGCACGGACAGCATGTCTTCCATTGCCGCAGTTAAAAACCCGAATAACGCACACATAATAGCTTCGCAAATCAGAGATATTTTGATCGACAAAAATACAATAAAACTTATGTGGATACCAGGACACGTTGGTATTCCAGGTAGTGAAGCGGCAGATAAAGCAGCAAAACTGGCTCAAACAGACACTGTGCTACTTCCTACTATAATGGAAAAGGCTGATCTACTTAGTCTCATCTCCAATCACATAAAAAACAAGCACATTTCGGACTGGGTTGGAGTTAATCACCACTACAGCCAATTCAATGCGGTTGGCACAACGCCACGATACCCTCCTGAAGCCAAAACTCCACACATGCGTATCTTTACTCGCCTTCGACTAGGACACACGAAACTTACACATCAATTCCTTCTTGATGGGCAGCCGCCACCAAATTGCAGTCTGCGCAACTCGCATGCATTAACAGTTCAACATATTCTAACCGAATGTCCTGCCCTTGCCTCGGCTAGGGCTTCAGTTGCCTTCAACATTAAATTAACTATGAAATTTGATTTGAAATATGGAAATTTTTTTCGAAAGATTTCATACTGTTTCACAGAGTGGACTTTTTTGAAACAGATTATCAGAAAAAAGTTATGAGTGTAGGTAGCACTCACGAGTCTTTGATGTGAAACATGATGCTTAGTCTAATAGCTTATTTTCAAATCACAAGCTCTCTTAATGGTATATAAATCAGCAAGGGCACTCTTTCGAAAGAAGAAAATTAACGGTGTGTAGAAATCCAGAAAATCCAGATTCCACCCAGATTCAACCAAGCTTGACCCCATTTACATCCTGACTAGATCCCACTCAGATACTACGCTGATCCCACGTAGATACCGCCCAGATCCTACCCAGATCTCACCCAGATCCCGCCCAGATCCCGCCCAGATCCCATCCAGATCCCATGCAGAATCCACCCAGATCCCATCCAGAATCCACCCAGATCCCATCCAGAATCCACCCAGATCCCATGCAGATCCCGCCCAGATCCCGCCCAGATCGCACCCAGATCCTGCCCTGATCCCGCCCAGATACCACCTAGATCCCGCCCAGATCCCATCCAGATTCCACTCAGAGCCCAACCAAATCCCACCCAGATCCCAGCCAAATTCCCAGCCACAAATACCAACAGATCCCACCGAGTTGCCCCTTTTCAGCATCTATCCTACCTCTTCACTTCCCCCATCTGCCAGTCCTCTTATGGCTGTGTATGTTTGCCGAAAACTCCACAAAACAACAACACAAAATATGAATGACGTCTGTGTCACGTGACGCTCAAATCAAATTTTACTCCAACCGTCTTGTGTGTGTGTGCCGAGCCACTGCATAAAGCAAACACAGCAACATTATATGGTTGGCGTCAGTGTCACGTGACGCTCAAATCAAATCAAATTTTACTCCTACTAAAATCGTCCGTATCGAAATTAAAGATGTTTCACATCAATAAAAAAAAGACATCTCTTGAAGTTATGTGACACTGATGGATTTTATGAGCCTTTTGCAAACCAACCGGGCTCGGTTAATCTCTAGAGATTTCCAATATTTGTTTGTAGTTATCGAGAAGGAAAATAAAAAATAGTTATGACATGCCAATACAAACTTTTCATAAGGAAGGACCAGAGACTTTCGGAAGGAGGCGTATGAGTGGCATCATTATTAAAGGTGGTCCCTTCGTCTATTTATTTATATATACTTTATGTGGTCGGAGATGCTTCCTTCTGTGCGTTACAAACATGTGGACAATTTAAAATACCCTCTCCAAGGGTATAAAATTAAAAATGTTTAAGAAAAACTTAAATTGAAATAACCGGAAAATCCCTGACCCGGTGGGGCAAAATTTTCCAGCCAGTTCAGCAAGCTATGCCCCTACTCACAGCTGGGAGTGGTCAAAGATTTTCCCGGAGGTAATTAAAATGAGAGTTTATAGAGAAAAGAGCAGGTGATAGATAGTATGATTGACATTAGAACCGAAAACGATTGTGCTGAGCATCATCAGTTGTGCATCTAGGCAAAATTAAAGGTTAATAGTTTAGAAGGCCTAGAAGGAACAGACGACTCAAAAGCTAGTAAATTCAACATCACCATTAATTAGCGTATGAAGAAAAAAAGCCTAGAACTATTCTAGGTCAAGAGGAAGTTCAAAGGGCAAGTGTCTGCCAGAGTACGATGGCAGGCGAAGGATGGGGTCCCATTTTAAGCGTACTGCTTACCAGAGATGCAAACCGGTTCTGAACCGAACCGTTGGGGGTCAACTTACTTAATACTCAAACGTTAACTTTTTATCTTTAATTGAGATTGGCTTGAAATATAAAATGCGTGTGAGTATTTCTATGGCTGGCAGGCATGCAAAATTAAGTTTGAAAAAAGGGAGGATGACATAGCTCAGTAATTGTAAACTCTTTGGAAAAAGGGGCTCCAACTATTTTTGAATTCGATTTCTTTGATACCAGGAATCAATCCTGCTGTCAGAAGAAGGAAAGAAGGTAGCTAAATCTCATTTAATGTTAATAAAGAACAAAATTCAAAACGTTAATGAAAACATAACGGATTTTCATTCAATTCTATTTAAAAAAATAAAATATTGATGGTTAGCGTTTACCTAAAGGTTATTAAATATTGGAATATTTATCAGGAAAGTCAACTTAAGCATAGCTAGTTTTAGCAGTTCCAACGACACAAGTTTCAGAAGAATGAACATTTTCACATTGGAGTTTGTTTTACCAGACTTAAGAGCCATTATTAATGAAAATATGCTAGGAGATATATTATTATTAAGTTTTAACTAAATTTCCATTATATTGAAGTTAATTGAAGTCTTTTAAGATCTATTTTATTCCATGTTGTTTTGAAAACCACATATACAGGGCATATGTGCCATCTGGCATCTGGCAACGCCATAACTTTTGACAGAGATGTCAGATCGCTTAATGACATACCGCGTTTGAAGCGTCAGTCCAAGCAGATTTTTACCATGGAACAATACACGCCACGCGAGCGCTCTGAAATAGTTGAAATTTACATTCAACAGAACAAGTCAGTTGTGAAAACTCAACGTGCTTTTAAAAAATTAAAAAATGTGACCGAAATGTGTGAAATGGGACCGTAAATAAGCAAAATTGCCGTATTTACGCCACTGAAAATCCTGAGGAGATTCAAGAAGTGCCTCTTCATGACGAAAAAGTCACAGTTTGGTGCGGCGTTAGTGCGAAAACGGTCATTGGGCCGTTTTTCTTCCAAAATGAAAATGGCCATGCTGTTACCATCAACCAGGAGCGTTATCGCGACATGATGACCAATTTTGTGATGCCAATTATTCGTCGAAAGCGTATGAGGCAGTTCTGGTTTCAACAAGACGGCGCTCCACCGCACACAAGTCGCATAACAATCGATTTTCTGAAGAAATTGTTTCCGGGCCGTTTGATGTCGAAAAGTGGTGATTTGGACTGGCCACCGCGTTCGCCCGATTTGACGCCGCCTGACTTCTTCTTGTGGGGATATTTGAAGTCAAAGGTTTACGTTAACAAGCCAAGGACCGTAGAAGAGCTCAAGGACAACATTCGTGAAGAAATAGCCGCTATTCCGGCCGAAATGTTGGCGAAATCGATGGAAAATGCTGCAAAAAGGGCACAATACGCCATCAACGCCAGAGGCGGCCATTTGAGAGATATCATATTCAAAAATTGATGTAAACAAATCTACTTGGAACAAATTAAATGATTAAGATTGCCAACCGCCAAATTTTTATTTTTTTCTTTGATTTAAAAAAAAAAAAACATGGGTCCGTCGAATATGGGCAACCCTGTACAAGTATAATAAAACTAATCAAATGGAAAAGTCAATTTTTGAGGTTTTTAAAAATGAAATGATTATTTTATAATAGGGTGTATTACTCATATCGAAGTCGATTTCCGTATGAAATTAAGGATTTCGAATTAGAATTGTTTAAGTTTATATGTGAAGTGCCAAATATGTCAGAGATTACTTGATCAGGTCAAAAGAAAATTGTAATTATCGGGTGTGTTCCAGAAACCTCTAGAGATTTTCGTATGAACGATTTGATTTTGATGGAACTAATCTAGGAGGTCTTTATATGAGAAATGATAAGAATAAGGTCGGCTACTAGATCATAGGTCAGTAAAAACGGAAGTATTAAATCTACTTGGCCTTGAGCAGCCGTTTTCAAATCGCTGAACTTTTGTCATCTAATTTAGTAGCCGGGCATATTTGTTGGACTTTACATATAAAGGAATGCAGTTTATTTTGATCCGCTTGGCTTTCATTAGCTGAATTGAAACCGTCAAAGCATCTAAACCATATCAAGTGACCAAAGATGTTTTCGTCACTTGATATGTAAAGTTGTAGGATTTCAAAACGAAATGAGTACGTTTATACGGAAATTGCCGTCGAAATTTTGAACATACCCGATTAACTGAAAACCTTTGTTAATGAATAATCTGAATACTTGTATCAAAAATATATTTCTTTAGTTAATTAAATGAATAAAGAGCGAACCGAACCGAACCAATAACCGCGGTTCAGTAAGCCCCAAAAACCATGCAATGAACCGAACCGGCGGTTCAAAAACTGTTTGAACCGCTAAACCGAATCAGTCCTTATTTCCGAGTGGTTTGCATCCCTGCTGCTTACCTTCAGAAATATAATGGTCTTATAAGGGGGTGCCACAGAAATCTCTAGAGATTTTGCCGGCGGTTTGTTCGTCGGTCTGTCGAAAAATTCGTTGGTGCCACAGAACTTCGAGAGATTTCATTTTCTAATTAGAAAATCTAATTGGAACACCAGATGTTCCTATTGATGTTCCATCTCTAAAAACAGGGCTGAATCTCTCGCCAAAAATTTCCCTTTTATTTTGGATGTGGGTTAATTTAATAATTTACTGAAATTTTGATTGTGTTATATGTTTTATGATGCATTTTTAAATAATAACTCAATTTTAAGTCACATTCTCCACCAATATAATGCAAAATTTAAAAATTTGTTAGCGCCAAACATGAAGAATTAGTTTCCAGCCCTCAATCCGCTAGCTGTAGACGGCGCCACTTCGACAAAAGGCGCTAGTGAGAAAAGAGCTTTGCAAAATCTCTTAACAAAACATTAGAGGTTTGAAACCAACCAATAGAAATTTCTGTGGCACCTAAGAATTGGAAATCGGTTGGAGTTTGGTTGGAAGTGGTCTCTGTGGCACCCCCGATAAAGATCCTGTAAAACTTTAAAGCATATCCGACAATATAATTTACTAATTAAAGCTTAGTACTCAGACAAACTAAATCGTCCGCTAGCTAAATTGACAACTTATTCCGATGGGTTACCCAGCGGACGATGCAGTGTGACTGTTCAACGCCAAAATACCACCCCTTCATCAAAATACCACCAAGTGTGAAACGGTCTTACTGCTCTGGTTTGCATGCATTTGAATTTAGTTAATTGTTTTTGCAAATATTTAGGGATTTGTGGAGGATATATGTAATGTAGATGTCATGGGCAATGCAAAATCCTACAATTGGTTTCAAATTATGCCATTTGATGATTTTTGTCGAGCTTTTTGCTGCTGACATTCCGACGGGTGGGTGTCGGAAAAATTACAAACAATTTTACTTCCTACCACCCCATCGGAATTGAATCAGCTGTTTGTGCCTGTCAAGTTAGCGGCACCACGAGATTTCCGATGGGTATGAACGGAAATTTTAGTTTGTCTGAGTTCGACCGAGCGTAGGAGGGCCTGTCGGAATTTTACGAAAGCTCTCCGACACCCTTTTTTATTTGGGGTTGTCACCCAGCTAAATCGATTTAGGTTGTCTAAGTACTAAGCTATAAACAAAAACTTTTTATTCCGACCCTCTCATATGAACAAAATTTTAATCGACACTCGTATTTTTAAAAATTCCACAATTTTTTTTTTCAAAGAAAGTTTAAAATTGTTCTCCATTTTCCAAAAAGTGGCTTTTAAAAAAAAACGAGAGCGTAAGCTAAAGTCGGCTCTAACCGACTTCGATATACCCGTTATTCATGAGAAGAAATGGTTAATAGCATTCCTGTGTTGCTGAGTGGAAACATACGAAAAGTATGCAACATTTTTCTAACTCTTGATGAAAATTTGAGGGATTATAGTAATTGCGAATGCAAATTTAAGTTTCAAATTTGAACTCGATATCTTAAAAAATGTAGGAGTTATTGAACATTTTTTATTGTGGGGGTGGGGGTAAGCGTGATCTGCGTGCAGACAATAGGAGTCTACATGTCAAATTGGGTGGCTCTAGCTCTTCTAGTCTCAGAGATCTAGGTGTTCATACAGACAGACAGACGGACGGACGGACTGACGGGCAAGGCTATATCGACTCGGCTGCTGATGCTGATCAAGAAAATATATACTTTATATGGTAGAAAATGATTCTTTCTGCCTGTTACATACATTTGCACGACTTTAGTATACCCTTTTTACTCTACGAGTAACGGGTATAAAAATTTTTGGCTTCGACGATGACTCCAACTGACGACCTCGCCGCCCTATTTAGCCTTGTTAGCCTCATTTATTGCGTTGAGATATCGACTTTCGTAAGAATTACTGAGTTCGATTCGCAGATAAATTATGTCAAACATTTTTGTAAATCTAATGGCTTTCTACCAATGCATCCAGAAAAAGTCACAGTTTGGTGCAGTTTATGGGCTGGTGGCATCATTGGACCCTACTTCTTCAAAGATGATGCGAATCGTAACGTAACTGTGAACGGTGAGCGCTACCGTGAGATGATATCCAATTTTATTTTGCCCAAAATGCAAGAGCTTGACTTGCACGACATGTGGTTTCAACCAGACTGTACCATATGCCACCCTTAACCCTCAACAAAACGCCATGGAGTTTCAGTATGCACCAATATATATCGCAGATCCAGACTTAGATGCAATGCTCACTATGGAGGAACTATTGGTAGCATTTAACAAAGCCAAGTCCAATAAAGCTCCTGGAGAAGACAGAGTTCCCTATGAGTTTTACAAAAATGCCCCCAATGATATGCTTAAACAAATAGTCACTATTTACAATAGAGACTTTGACAACAACTGTTTGGAAAAATATTTTGTTAACAGTATTATATTTCCAATACATAAAAAAGGAGATATCAATGACCCGATGAACTACCGAGGTATATCCTTTATGAACTGCGCTGCGAAGCTACTAATGAGTATATTGTCGACGAGCAAAGACTAGGTGTATCAACAAAAATGATACAGTTTATCGAAAAAGTATACTCACAAACGTATTGCGCTGTTTGGACTGGGTGCGAGCTTTCTGAGAAGTTCGAAACAGTTAACGGAGTAAAGCAAGGATGCCTTATGTCACCACTGCTGTTTGCGCTGTACTTAAATGATCTGCATGAACTTTTAGGAGGTGGCCTGTATATCGACAACACAAACATTAGGGTATTAATGTACGCAGATGACATTGTGATGGTAGCGGACAATCCCTTAACCCTCCAGCAAATGATCCATAACCTCGAGACATACTGCATATTGTGGGGCATGGAAGTCAATAAGGCAAAATCCGAGATTATGGTGTTCAGAAAGGGCGGCCGACTGGCAGCATCGGAGAACTGGACGTTTCAGGAGGAACAGGTCAAGGTGGTACCAGAGTACAAATTCCTTGGGGTTATCCTGACACCTACAATGAGCTTCAAGAAGCATGTGGTAGCCAGGATAAAAGAAGCAAAGGCGAGTATAAACTCGGTGTGGGCGAATTTCATCAACAAAGGTACAGTGAACCTGGCATCTAAATGGAAAATCTTCAACTCAGTGAGCAGAACAGTACAGTGCTATGGAGCTCAAGTCTGGGGTGGAGAAATAAAGGAAGAGGCAGACCAATTGCAGCGATATTTTTAAAGAGAATACTCAAGCTACCAGAAAGCACACCGAACTACATATTGGGAATAGACGCAGGATTAGAAGATGGACACATCTATAGTCTAACACTTCATCTCAAATACCTGTCAAGAATATTATTTGAGTATGAAAATTCTAGACTCCCGCATATCCTCGCTGAGAAAATGATGCGAAATAACTCTGGGTGGTTTGCGAGGCTTAGAGAAATGTTCGCGTATCATGGCATATCACTCGGAGACAACCACTCGCATCCAGATTGGATTGACCATAATGTTCGGTTCCTAAACGCATCAAAAGCAGACAACCGCATGCAACACATGAACAAGGCGTCAGTAAGTGCAACCAGAATTTATAAAGACCTTAATTATGCAATAGGACCCACATACTGCAACGAGTACTTCAAGCAAAGCGAGATAACTTGGATAATGAAGGCCAGAGGAGATCTCTTATGGTTAAACAGCTGCCCAAGAAGAATTGTAAATGGAGGTATTTGCTCACTATGCAATATGAATGAGCAGGAGGACATGCATCATTTTGTGGGCCGATGTCCAATACTGCGGGAATTTCGTTGGCGATATTTTGAAACTTGTGCGTTTACTGAAGAAGAGGTGCTTATGGCCCTGAATGGGGGATGGGATGGAATAACCTGGCGAAATACATAGAGATGGCTTCATATTATAGAAGAAATGTTATAAGTGAAAATTTTTAAATATTTATAAAAAGGTATAGGCTTAAATATGTAAAAGTTTTTATTATGTTATACAATAGAAGTAAGGCTGACGGTTTTAAACCAAGCTTTAAATGTTTGTTTATTATAAGTTAATCAATGTAAAGCTGTAAGCTATGAAAATTAACAAATTGAAAATAAACATCTATCTATCTATCTATCTATCTATCTATCTATATGCCACAGAGCTCTCGAAACAATGGCCCAATGGAGAGTCAATTTCACGTTTTGGGCCGGTCAATTGGCCGCCTAGATCGTGCGATATAACGCCTTAAGACTATTTTTATACCCTGTACCCATTGAAAATGGGTAAAAGGGGATCATGAAGTTGTGCAAATGTATGTAACAGGGAGAAGGAAACATTTCCGACCCTATAAAGTATATATATTCTTGATCAGCATCAACAGCCGAGTCGATTTAGCAATGTCCGTCTGTCCGTCCGTCCGTCTGTCTGTATGAACGCGTCGATCTCAGAGATGGTAAAAGATAGAGGTTTGACATGTATGGGACAAATGCTTCTTTTATCTGTACGCAGATCAAGTTTGTTTCAAATTTTGGCCACGCCCCCTCCCGCCCCCGCAATTTGGAAAAAACGTTATATCTCCCACAGTTTTGAAGATAGACGATTCGTACTTTCAAGAGATAGTTAGTATTTAGCAAAATAAATTGATTTGCCGAAGAAATGATAAAAATCGGATGAACGGTTCAGAAGTTATGAGCAAAAATGCGAACCAAGCCCCCGCTACCACCCCCACCCACCCTAAAAATGTTGCATACTTTTCGGATACTTTTCCCTAAGGAAAGCAGGAGCACTGTTAAACATGTTTTTTCATGAGTAACGGGTTTATCGAAGTCGGTTAAAGCCGACTTTAACTTACGCTCTCGTTGTCATTTGTACAGGGTATATTGAAGTCGGGCTACTCGACTGCGACGGTCTTACTTTTTTATGTGGCTATGTCATATCATGTCAGGCGACAAGCCCGCAAGAGTTGACGCAATGGAAGCCAATATTGTAGAGTTTATTCGTAACATACCGGCCGATATGTTGGAGATAGTATGCCAAAATTCGATCCAGCGTATGCACCATTTTAGGCGCAGCCGTGGTCAACGTTTTCATGAAATCATCTTTACACATTGAATTATATAGATTGAGCTATCGACACAAATAAAGAAAGATGTATTATTTTTATAATAAAATCAGAAAGCTGCTAAAAAAAACTCACCCTTTTAACGTTTAGATAGTAGATATTATCATCTCGTAAATTAATTTTTTTTATTAATAAGTTTATGTACATAAGTATCCTTAAATGATGAAAAGTGTGGGGGGGATTTTATTTCCAAACTATATTTTTTTTAATTGTGCCTGTTGGAAAAATGCAGTTTAAAATAAAATCAGCAAGTCTAACTGGCCGAATCAGCAACGTGTAGGGCGTCCCTTAGTCAGCGTTAGTCCCCAAGCTCAGTTGAGCACACGATGCGCCTCGTTTTGTTAGGCATTTAAGCTGAAAATTGCTGCTAAAATATTTGCACACTCCACACACACACACACACACACACACAAGTCTTAGGTTGATGCCTGATGCTGGATGTTGTTGCAGTTCTCAGCCAGCTGCATTGATGCGTCTCCAAATGTTTACCCTAAGCCCATAAATGTTTGCGCCTCTCTTCCATTCTCGCTCTCAGACTCGCTCGCGCGCTGTTTTGGCATGCAAAATGCATCTAATTTTGGGCCTAACGACAACTTGTCGCTTGTCATGGTCGCCGAGTCGCTCAGTGGTTGTTGTGGTTACTCAGGCCTCATCATCATTTGCGGCCAACTGCCAGGAGGCTGGTTTCCTTCCCAGCAGCAACAGCAGCAGCTGCCGCACTTCTGGGGATCAGCTTTTCGTTGCGCCTCGTAATCGCAGTCTCATAGATCAAACAGAAAGCGTTTCTTCTCTCTCGCAATTTTGCATAATTTCGAGAGCAAAAACTTCTGTGAACCAAGTCCAGTTCACAGCCACATTCCACAGCTGCCCACCCACACCAGGCCAAAGATTTCCCACAGTCTCCCAGTTCGAAATTAGCCATCTCATTTTCGCTCTGATTAAAGGTAATTTTCAAATTTTCCCTACGACAACAGCAGGCGGCAACTTTTTTGGCTCGCCTGTCGTCCATTTAATGATTTAAATCGCGATTTTGGAATGAGAGCAACCCAGTCTAACAAGTTGTCTTGACCATTTTGTGTGTGTCCCACAGCTGGTCTTGTGGAAAATTGCTAGAAAATTGTCCAAAACTAAAGCCAGACGCGTGCGCATTGAGTTATGCATTAAACAACAACACAAAAAAAAAGAAAAGGAAATACTGGAACCATTTTGGCCCAATCAATTTGTATTTTCTTGTTTTGTTTCTTCTATTTTTTATGGGAATGCAGCAGCAGAAGAAGAATAGAACAATGGGAGAAATGCAATAAAATTGGTTTAAGCGGCTTATTATTTATTTATTTCAAAGCCATTTTTACGTATTTACATTGTTTAATCATCAAAGAGTATGCAAATAATGTTCGCCAAACATTTTCGACCTGATATCAATGTACTGAAAGGGATACGCATGAAGAATTTAAGAATTATAGTAGTACTAGCAGGACGTACGCCCCTTTAGAATTGACAATTGTTCAATTAATCTTCATGATAATCTTTTTAAAAACTTCTTACCGCTTATGTCAATACTGCATCGACCGACACCTCCTAATAATAATGTTAGGTCATAAGAAAAATAGGCAAGTTTCGCAATATTTTGGAGTGTTCAATCAATGCCTCTGATTTACAAACGCCTGCGCTTTCCAAAATATTCAAATGAAAATTTAGCCAATTTCGCGGTGTTTGGTCTACAGCTCTTATAGATGCGTTTTTTTACCATTGGATCAAAACCTTCTATTTATCAACTCCAGTATTGTCATCTTATCATCAAGAGCTTTAATAAATACTTTTAAAATCATTTTGCAAATTTCGCGGTTTTTTGACCATCTCTAAAAACAGGGCTGAATCTCTCGCCAAAAATTTCCTTATTTTTTAGATGTGGGTTAATTTAATGATTAACTGAAATTTTTGTTGCGTTATATTCATTTTTAAACAATAATTCAGTTTAAGTCGCATTCTCCACCAATATAATGCAAAATTTAAAAATTTGTTGGCGCCAAATATGAGGTATTAGTTTCCATTCCTTCCTAATCCGCTAGCTGCCATGTAGAGGGCGCCACTTCGACAAAAGGCGCTAGTGAGAAAAGAGCTTTGCAAAATCTCCTAACAAAACATTAGAGGTTTGAAACCAACCAAAAGAAATTTCTGTGGCACCTAAGAATTGGAAACGGTTGGAATTTGGCTGGAAGAGGTTTCTGTGCCACCCCCGAGAATAATTTTTCAAATTTCGCTGTTTTTTCGACCATTTAAATAAAAGGTAAATAGCCTATCCAGGACTTGATCCAGGTTATCAACAATCTGAGTTATAAATATCCTCCGAATCCGTTAAGCCATTTGTGCCTGATTGTAACAAACGGGCAAACATACAATCAAACAAACCTGCACATTTATAATATTAGGTATTAAGATTATAATTAAATTTTTAAAAACAACTTGCGTCGATCATATATTAAACTCTGCATCTATATCTTAACAGGAATGAAATTGATCTATGGACATGTACTATTCAGTCTAATACAGGAGTGTCAAAGCCCTGCTGTCACTTTGTTTTCCGCATATGGATATCCGCGCGTATAGCCCTCACGTATATTTTATGGCTTGGCGTAGTACCACACCAACTAAATATGTGCTCTCACTTCTCTTTCTCTTCTATGCCTCGACCGCTTCGATAAATATGTTTTGTGTCGTCTTCAATGTAGATTTTGTTTGGGGGACGAATGATTTCGTGTGTGACAGCCACGAGAAGACACACACACATCAGCTAGGGTTGTCGATATTGCAGAAAATGTCAATATCGATAATTTCAAAATTTTAAATATCGATGTTTGATATATCGAATCCAAAAATATCGATAGATCGAAAAATCGTTATCTTTGAAAGCTTACACCATAAAACTGGAAAGAGCATTTCTAGTGGCCATTATAAATTACCCGTTCAACAGGATAACTTTAAGATTTATATGACTGAGTTTTCTGAAACTAAACTGTACATATTTATAGTGAGATTTTCTTTTTCTTTAAACCTAAAATGTATATAATTGACATGTACATAACAATGTACATAAATGACATAAAACTTTAGTTAGCTGCTGTTCAAACGTGTTCCTTTTCATGTGAAGTATTTTGCCGAACTAAAGTTGTATCTTATCTAAGTATATGCCTTAAGGATTAACAGACTCTGCTTGCAAAAAAATATCAAGTGACAAAATCGTATCTGTTGTTCTATATCAATAGTGGTTTAACAAAGAATTAAGCTTAATGTGTTTGCCAGTCATTCTGATACGGGATCTGTATGTGCTTGTTGGCTTCCAAGAGCAATGCGATTTCAGACGGCATGAACAATTCATCCGCGTTAGCTCTCCAATAAGCTATTGGGTTTAAGTCGATATCGTCCATGATGAGTTTTTAAATGTGTTTTTTTGTTATATTACCAGATGCTTTATCTGGCTGCCATATAATTTACACCTATTACCACAGTGTTTTTTTTCTAATAAATATATCATTTATAACAAGTGAGAAAATCGGTCAAGCCCGACTATAATATACTTTGTACCTAGAGTAGGAGCTGAATGCAGTGCTGCTGCTGCGCTCATCTCTAAGTTTCTCTCTCTCTCTCTCTCTCTCTCTCTTATGGTTGTGCGGCGTGGGTTGTGGATGGGTTAGAGGTCGGTGGCGGGGGGCGATTCACTTATTTGCCTTTAACTTGAGAACCGCTCATCCGATCTTTATCATTTCTTCGACAAATTGATACATATTGCTAATGACTAACTATCTAGACTAGAAGGTACGAATCATCTATCTACAAAACTTTGGGAGATATGACTTTTTTTCAAAATTGCAAGGGCGGGAGGGGGCGTGGAAAAATTGGAAATAAACTTGATCTGCCTGCAAGTATAAGAAGCATTTGTCCCATACATGTCAAACCTCTATCTCTTACCATCTCTGAGATCTGTTTGTTCATGCGAACGGACGGACAGACGGACATGGCTATATCGACTCGGCTTTTGATGCTGATCAAGAATATATATACTTTATTGGGTCGAAAATGATTCCTTCTCCCTGTTACATACATTTGCACAACTTCATGATCCCCTTTTATCCATTTTCAATGGGTACAGGGTACAAAAATATCGATAATCGTCTATATTGGCATAAAAAATATCATCTCGGAATAACCCTTATCGTCCAACAAAAAAATCGATTCTTTTATATATTGATAAAATATTGAATATAATACAACCCTAACATCAGCGGGCAACAAATTTTTTTCTAGGCGGCCGTAAGCTAGCTCTGGGCACCTCTAGTCTAATACATTCAGTAGCAAAGTCGGTTCCAGTGATTCGGTTAATCGTGCTTCATTGTTTCAAAATCCTCTTTCATAATTTTTCCAGATATTTGAATACATATTGGGTCGATATGTAGTAGTTATATAGGGCCAATCCATGATTCTATTTTTAAGGTAGCGCACTGCGCAGCTGCGATATTCTCAGTCGGCCTTGATTCTATGATTTAAAGTTGGAATCTGGTATAATCTGGCTTTCGATTTCTTAGTGTAGCGCGTAGCTTCTATGGAATGGTATCAAAAAATTTAAGTACAGACAGAATGGTTTTGATGCTAGCGGCTTTCTTAGATCTGGGTTTCAATAAATTCTAGCGCTTGCGAAAACCCACTTCTAATTGCTGATTGATATTGTAGTAGGCCTGCATTTTCCCATGAAATTCTTTAAATTTGACAAGCTATTCAATTTTAAAATATAACAAAAAGCAGGTTTACTTGACTATCATGCCATCATGGCAGCCTAAAATCACCTTGCTCAGATGATATTTATCTATATACGGGGGTGCCACAGAAACCTCTTCCAACCAGATTCCAACCGAATTCCAATTCTTAGGTGCCACAGAAATTTCAATTGGTTGTTTTAAAACCTCCCGTGTTTGGATTGGAGATTTAGCAAAGCTCTTTTCGCACTAGCGCCCTGTGTCGATGGTGGGCTGCAAGTAATACCTCATGTTTGGCGCCAACAAATTTTTAAATTTTGCATTATATTTATGGAGAATATGTCTTAAATTGGAATAATGATTTAAAAATGCATCATAGAACATATAACACAATCAAAACATTTCAGTTAAAGCCCCGTACAGAGAACGACGAAAAATTCGTTTCGATACAGTATTTGAATAGACAGTGATACCCAGTATAATTTGTAAGGCTCAAAAAGAGAAAACAACAACAGCTTTAGCACAACATATCAACACAACAAATCACTCAGCTGACTGCTGCGAGAGTGTTGGGCTTGGAACATAGATGAAAGACGAGGATGAGGGCATGCACTCAATTTAAAGAAGATATCGAATATACGAAAGTCATATACGCATTGGCAATCACAAGAGGCACATTTAAACTAGGTCTGCAAACCTCTTAAAAATCAGCAGAGCTTCACTTAGGGCTTGAAATTTTGGTTTGGGGTTCGAACCGGGGCTTAGGAATAACCCCCGATATTAAAAATTCAGGAGAATCTGCTTTAATGAAGATAAAAATAAACATAATTTATTGTTTACAAATAGGGGCCTTTAAAAAGCAGACAACCTTAAAAAACGTTCGTTTTACCCTCATAAATTATTCCAAAAAAATCTTATCGAAATATCCAAGAATTTGCAGTAAATTTGCATTCCCTAATTTAATTCACTTGGCCAATTGAAATGTAACATCTCAGAGCCCCGAAGGTGTCTTTATAAATTATTTTACCAACAGGAAGTAATAGCATGATCATCATCATTACGATAAACTTCCCTTCCAGAGTGAAATGCAACCAAGTGGAACTATTCTGGGACAAGTGCAAAGAGTCAAAACAGCTCGTGCAGGAATTTTCTTCTTGTTTATTTTTTTGTTTTTTTTTGCAACAAAAAAATTTATGCATGAAAAATCATTGAAGCGTTTAGTTGACAACAAAGAGCGACCGAGAGTAAGAGAGAGAGACAAGTGATCCCTTGGAAAATAGGAGGCGAGTCTCTCACACATTTTGTGTCCATTGTAATGTGTTGTTCGGGCTTCCTCTTTGGCATACTTAGTGTGGAAAAAAGTTAATTATCTTTTTTTCTCCAGTACCTCTCTTTCGCTCTGTTGCTGCGGGTTCTTCCTCTACCACTGGGGCTATTATCCATGGGTTTTGTGCTATTCTTTGAGAGATTGGTACTTTTGTAGCGGCGGTTGCTGCTTTTTATATTTTGTTCTTCTTCCTCCATCCGCTGGCTTTGGACTTGGTTCATTGAACTGTTAATTGTTGGGCACAAAAAAAAACTACAACAACAACAGAGAGATCTCTAGGCAGTGTGAAAGGTGATTTTTCAAGGCTGCCATGTCCGTTCTCATTCCCAGCCCTAAAGCTGTATAAATTTTTCGAAAGTTTACATTCGAAATTTATGAATTAGATTGTGTCTAAAGAGGAGGTGCTAATGAGTGCAGGGTTTTAATAATTAGAGAAACGGAACCTTTTTCTTCAACCAATTAAATGCAGTTCGAGGCTGTTTGATTTCACAATTAAAATTAACACTTTATTAATTCTGTAGAAGTTCTGTATGAAAGAATCCCGCACCATAGATGCCACTAAGAGATCACGGGTGTGTTAAATAAAAACCCCGTGAATTCTTCCAGTGCCATTAACTGTGCCGAGATGCAGAACCAAATTCTAAAACATAACTTAAACTTACCCGAGAAGCATTTTCTCCCACACCTGTTGTAGCTCAGCTGATAAAAAAAGACGCGTCGAAGAATCTGCCTTTGATCTATCCCACGATTTAATCAAAAACGCAAATTTTACAGGCCATTCGCTGCTTGGTTTGGCGTCGGCAAGACGCGGAAGTTGTTTTTTTTTTTTTTGCTTTTTTCATTTCCATTCCAAGGGGCCATGCGTGGGAAATCCATGTTGAGAGCAGCGGCAGCAGCAGCACCCATTGCATGCTGGATTCGGCCTCTTTGCCTTTTGGTTCGCTGCGGTTGGCCGCATAATTTGCTGTGAAAATCATTTTGTGGTTTCAAAAACTCTGCGTGTTGCATAAAATTACAATTGAAATAAAGGTAGGCAGAGCCAATTAAAAAATCATAATGGTAGCTAAATCTAATTAGTAGATAGATGGGCACCATTTCATGCTCTAGTTGAGATGGAGGGGATATAAAAAATGTTATCCGAAAATGTGGTGTAAGCATTTTGATGTATTTTTATGAATGAATACAATTTATTGAGTGTGGAAAATAATAAAATAAAATTCATGTTTAATATCTTAATTTATTTTTAGATTTTTTAACCAATTGCTACGTTTGATCAAAGACACTACACATAATAGATGCCTCGCCTCATAGACACTTTTTCATTTTTCGTTTTGAAGCTTGTTGGCAGGGGAGCGCGGGGTACAGACGAAAAAATCTAAAAATAGAACAAGCCTTCACAACTTCAACTGAGTTTCGATTTTAACATTGCTCAACATCAAAGCAAAGGAGGTTCACATTTTTACAACGCCAGAGCATCAAGCCAAATGAGGTTCACATATTTTCAACTAACGCCGAAGGTTTCAATGGCGTTGAGTGATCTCATGGAAGTAAGGTCGTGAGTTCGAATCCAGGTGTAGACTTTATTTTTTTATCGTTTGTGTGAAATAAGAGCCGTTGCTTCAGTTTCATTTCTGCCTTCGGATATGGTCTTCGTCCCTGCAACATCTGTTCCCATAGCTATAGAGGTAGAGAACATGCTCAGATTTTTAATTCACTCAGAGCCGTTGAGCTGAAATGACGGGAAGAAAAAGCGGAGCAAAATGCTGCGTGCAGAAATGCCAAAAATTAAAGCGAAAATTTCCGCGTATGAAATTTTTCCGATTTCCTGATGCCGATTTAGTTTTTGGCCAAATCTGGCGTGAAAAATGCAAAACAGTTTTGGAAAATTGTGAAAAAAAAATTATTTATTTGTCAGGACCATTTCTCAAATACCTACATATATATAGGTGAAAAAAAATTTAAAAAAACATTAAAAAATAATAAAAAAAAATTTTTAAAAAGCACAAAAAAAATATTAAAAATACAAATAAACGCAAAAAAAGAAAAAAAAAAAAAAAAAAAAAATAGAAAAAAAAAAAATTTAAACAGAGAAAAAAAATTCATATAGCCTAGATTCGAACCCGCAAATCAAAAATGAAAGGAAGCGTGCCTACCCACTGAGCCAACGCTTATCTCTTAGAACATGCAGCTAAATTTCAATATATGGATCCCCATAAATCAATCTAGAAGCAAAAATTGGGATCCAATGTCAGCTCCCACGAACAAACACTATTTATTTCAGATGCGCCATCTATAATATCTATAAATCTTTGGTATGATTTAGAATAAATTTGTGTATAATGTTATAAAGAATAAATTATTCATTTCAAATAACTCAAACTTGAATCTTACTTGGCCTCCGGGACAATGACAATTTTGAATGTCAATTAAAGAAATACCATAAGGGACAGCCAATATAATATGATACCTAAATTCTCCATAATTCGCAGTCTATCGAGGATAAATATTTTCCAAGTTTTTGGGTTATACGGATTTTTACTAGACAATTATCAACTATCAACTGTGGGCGGGAAATTCGCATGTTTTGCTTCTAAGCTTAAGGCATCTTCGCCACCGAGATCGAACGGACTGACTTCCATACTTTGGGAGGATTTAATAGTTTAGAATAGTTTCCTTAGATTTTGGACTGCCGCTGTTTCAGCACTTCAAGAGATTTGAAAATCTAGTAGTTTGTGTCCAAGATAGAGGTCCATCTACTCAAACAGGATTTTCTCATTATCTATTTTCATATTCAAAATTCAGTCATGAATTATAGCTCCACAAACCATATTCCGATTGTTGGTACACAGATGCCGCTACCATAGCACTGTGGGCCGAATCGCCAAATAATTGGCATAAAGTGTACTGTTGCAGATATCGAGCTGAAACTTGAAATACTTGATTAATATAACATTCTAAATATTAAAACCAAATTTTAAGTTCTTTTGACCATGCCTACCCCGACCGCACTAATATGGCAACATTGCGTATGTAATGTAAAATTGGCTGACAGCTCCTCCAACGGGGCCAAGCCAAGCTTCTCACAATCTCTTGGCGTGTGTGCTTTAAATTTTTCGCACAAGAGAAAGGGACCTACAGTTTAACGCCGAATCCGAACGGCAAAGTTTGAGAATTTGCTTTTTCATGGCTAAATACTTCACAGCTGGCGCCAATAGCTGGTGAAGGTGAAAAGACTTTGATGAAAAAACTTTTATTTTTAGATGTTCAGAGGCGGGATCGAACCCACGACCTCCCGCCCAGCAGTCCAGCACACTAACCGCTGGGCCACAGACGGTCACATTGCGTATACGTGATCTTAAAACAATGTTTTGAGAACTGTGATTTACTGTGAATAAAAAGTTAAAATTTAATTTCTAGTAATTTATAGTCAAATTTTTAGCGTACATTTCCTTAGTTGACCAAATATCCAGTTTGTAGGAGCTGTAGAGTTGCGTTGAATGACAGAGTTCAAGTTCATCTTCAAGATTAAAGCACCGCAAAAGCCACAAAAAGCCGCAAAAAGGATAACTATTATCTTTTAATACACACTTTCTTTTTTATTTTTATCTACATTACAAAACGCACAAACACGCACAAGGTTTGTTTTACTTTACAGAAGACTTGCATTTTGGTTAAGTTTTCTCTGTTTAGGAACAACACAAAACAACACACTTTAATGAAACCTTTTGACCATTATCAAAAAATGCTTTCATTAATTATTCTACATACCCTGGCCTTTATTATCTATAATTTGCCATAATTTTTTGTGCAACTTTACACGACGTGCAAGTCCACAAAGTTAACACATATTTGACGCAACAATCACTGCACTCAACACCTGACTTTAAGAATCGATAACAATTTCAGGGTTGCCAAATAATCGAAAATATTATTTGATTCTTTGTACGTTCTCTATGTAGTTTTAATGTGTATTATTAAAATTGAGTTTTGTTTCCATGAAATTTTCGACTTTCGTTGGTTTCGGTTGATACGGCCGCATTGGGTTGGTTATTGAAACGCAAAATTGTTATATTCCGATGTATTCCGGAAATCTCAAGAGATTTTGGGATCAGTTGTTTTTGAAAACAACCAAATGTCGGAAATTTTATTTTTCGGAGTTAGCTTCGGAGTTGCTGTTGGATTCAACTGCTCAGCGTTTTTGGTGTACACTGAGATCCAAACTATAATCTATTTTAAGCTATTAATACTCAATTCGATAACAATAATTATTTTGTATTGACAACCCTGTTGCTTACAAGTGAGTGGAGTGCAAAACCGCGGTTGCATTATTTGCTTTGGATATTGCTGGGAGAACCCCGTTGACTAGGGAAACAAAATCGTAACTAGAGTTTTTGAAATGTTGCAATTCTATTTTGATTTTTGATGAAGCGTAAGGTACTTTTCTGCCGCGATATGGGACTGATTTTCCATATGGCATTACCCCTTTGGAGGCTTTCAAGTTGAGTAAAAGTCAATTTTAAAAATTATTTTAGCTAAGTCAAGTTTTTAAGATATCAATGGTCAAAGTTGTTAAAAATGCCTAATAAGACTTTAACTTTCAAAAATATATTAAAAATGCCATCTTCAACGGAATAATGCGTGTGAAAATATGCTTAGAGGGATCTTTTCTCTTTCGAGGGCAATAAACCAAATTCGTGGTTGATGGGCTAGAAACCTTAAATAAATTAAAAAGGAAGATGTATATTTTACATGTTTCGAGCATGATTTTGTGTCAGTAGGCTTTTTTGAAAATCAGTTTTTAATTGTTTTTAATTTTGAAATTGCAGTGAGAGTGCTTAAACTCACTAGTCTTGTGTCAGAGAGAGACCATCAAGTCCAATACTGTACCTAAAAAAGGCAGCAGCAGCCCAGCAGCATTCATGTAGCTGTAAATTCATGCGTTAGGGATATTTGGCAAGCGAAAAGCTTTCTTACAATATCAAACCAAAAGTAATCGTTCTAAGTAATCTTATCTAAAGCAACATGCTGCTGAGCTGTTGCTGCCTCCCTTAGGAGGTGCATAAGCTAAAACCAAATGAATTAACTATTCACTGATGGTCTTAAATATCCAAAAAACTCAATGATTAAAATAAATTTATAGGCTAAGACCCTAACTGCCGCCTCCTTTCCTTTATTTAAACAAACCTTATTTGATTCAGGAATTTTTGGTCCATTTAATACACCAAAATTAACCTAACCACAATGTGTGCCAGCTTACTTAAACTTATTCTGCAACTCAATCAAAAGTCCACAGTTCAGAGTTGCAGCTGACCCATATCGCAATGAATTAACTTCTTCAAGTATACGGTTACATATTGCTCTCATTAAGTTATGCATGTTCATAATCTTTGTACTCGTGTGTGTGTCTGTGCGTCTGCGTGCAACAATTTTCGCTGAAAACAATTTGCCAGCACAAAAAAAAAAAAGAGACAAGAAAATGAGAAATTTTTGCAGTGCATATGCCACGCACGTAGAAATCGAACTGTGGCAATACGAACATACATACAGACAATCATGCACATAATCATGCCATCAATATATGGCAATTATCAATGAAATTTATAACAATCCACGAAATGTAACGAAAACTTAACCGACCAATAAAAATTTCATTTTCATAAAGGAGAATGCAGCTGCAACAACTCCAAGTCCAACTCCAACAACTTCAACACAACTCGTGCTGTGTCCAGTTCCTCAATTCCCATTCCATGATCATGATGAACAACATTGTGATCTGCATCATAAAAACGTGCCAGATTGATGCGTGATTGAAATGCCAATTGGTTTCTTTTTTTTCTGTTATTTGCCTGGGAGACCGTTAAGATGAGTCTTTGCATTGTCATCTTGGACAATTAGGGGACAGACATATTTTCGAATATCATTTGGGTTGTGGATTCAGAGCATTTGACTGCAATTTGCTTAGAGAAAAAAAACCTCCGCTAGATCTACAGTTACCCCTTTGGCCATATAGAGAACTTGTCTGCGGCCAACCGTTGTGAAAGAAAGAGAGAGACTTGACTTGTTTTTGTATTCTTTATAAGTGTGTGCGAGTGTGTGTGTGTATTTAGGGGGTATAAACGGTTTAATGAGAAGCTTGGTAACGGATATCAAATGAATGAATTTTATAACAATTATAAATCAATTGCAGATAGAGCGGTTCTTAGACTAAACATTTTTCTTCTACACTCAGCAAAAAATAAACGAAAACAATAATGGAATTTATAACATTTTGAGCTGAAAATTATTAGTTCGTTTCTTATTAAGGTATGAATTATGCTTAAATTTAATTGAAAACCAAATAGACAAAGACAATGCTCAACTCATCAAAATGTTTAACTACGGGCATGTTACTATATCAAATTTGCTCACACTTTATGTAAGTTTGCTTTTGAAGTACTTATAGAATTCAGACATTTTCTTAACTGCCAGTTTTGGGTAAAATAAATTTCCATTATAGAAGTCTTGACCAAAATGCTTTCCAGAAATTTTGTCCCACATTCGATCTATGTGTTTGTGAGCTATTTGTCCACGACATCTTTTACTCTAGCTCACTGAAATGCTTTCTAATTTTTCATTTGTATCAAGCCTGTTCCTGTTTTCGATTCCGATCGAATCATCATCAAAAACTGTTTGTGTTTTTCGGCTATCAACTTAAAAAACCTTTTTATCTTCATTCGACCCTCTACCCATAGCCACTACTTTCTGGCAATGTTCGGAACAACGATGCGTCTTTTGATGCTCGAATCGATCCAATTTTGGAGTTTTCGAAGTGCTGATCCTCAAGGGCATGCGTCATCGATAAAAACAAATAGTAGTAGCAGTAGTAGTAGGTGCAATGTCTGGACTATACGGCGGGTGGGATAGATCTGTCCATTTTAGCGTTTCAAGGTATGTTTCGACCGGCTGCGCAACATGTGGCCGAGCATTGACATGTTGCAAATTACCTTGTCGTGCCTTACCTCGGCTCAAACGCATCAATTGAGTTCAGTAGAGTTGCCCTGTGATGGTTTCACCCTGTTGTAGCAGATCATAGTACACCTCGTCCAATTGGTCCCACCAAATACGGAGCATGGAATTCCCCTTAAGCCTTTTTGCAGCAATTTATGGCCCTCAACTGCGTTTTTCTTCAAATGAAATCAGTTAAGTACAACTTTCCCGCAAATTGTGATTTGTTGGCTCAAAAGTTGACATATTCGAAGCAAACAAACACTATGTTGTTTACACTTTATAGAAAAAACAGCATAATGATGAGTGTTTGAAAATTAAGCTTCGATTGAATACTAGTTCCGCCAAGTTCTCTTAAAAATTCTTTTAAAACTTTTTTCTCATTATTTCTCTTTCTACACACGATCGAAAATAATTTCTCACCTCCATGAACCCTTGACCGTCATACTTCGAATTGGATTGGGTCTTTTTTTCACAAAAAGTCTTTTGAAATAAAACTAATTGCTTTTATAAGGGTCACAAATAGGGTTGTTAAAATTTTATCGATATACTATATTTATTGTATCGATATAGGCAATTATGATATTTTTATAAACGATATATCAGGAAAAACTACTATGGTATTTGCATAAGCAAATTGTCATAACAAGACTTTCGATTTTGTTCGGCATAGATTTTCTTCTCTTATATTACATTTCTTCATAGAAGTGCGATTTCTAAGTAAAATAAATAAAAATTGTTTTTTAGTACTGTTCAAAAAGACAAAATCCTCAAATATCTTAAATTTTGGATCGTTCAGATAGAATATTGGACTTAAACTAGAATTTTAGATTTCTTCTTGCAATACGCTTTGTTGATTTTTTCGCCTATAAAAATTGAACCCTAAAACGGCCATTAAAAATGGTCATTTGGCGATAAGGGACGTTCCTTAAAAAACTTTTCAGCTTCCATAAGCTTTTGAAATAACGATATATCGTTATATCGATGTTTTTGGACCCGATATATCAAATATCGATATTGAAAAATTTGATTTTTTGATATTATCGATATTGATATTTTGAGAAATATCGACAACCCTAGTCACAAATATGCCCGGCTACTAGATTATTGACGAAAGTTAAATGATTGGAAACTAACGGTTTTACTAACATCTGATCTAGTAGTCCACCTAATTCTACAAATAAAAATTCCTCCTAGTTTAGTTCCAAATCAATTCGTTTGTAAGAATATTCTTGGAGATTTCTGTGAAACCCCCATGTATTTGTTCAGTTTGTTTAAGAATGTATTGGAATGTATAAATACAGAATATATTAAATTTATTTTAAGTTGGCTAGTTCTTGTTTCAACAAAAATTATTTAAAATAGTTTACATAACGAAGACGATCTAAAACAGAATTGTACGTATTTATCTCTTTTTTTTCTGTGTACATAAATATGCTTTCAAAATGAATGACAGTCTTTTGGTCTCACACATCTGGCAACTGGCGCCTTAGTGTACAACAATTTCAAAGTCTTCAACAGACCATTTAGGGCAACTTGTAGACCCACTCTTATCGTTCTCGCTTCGCCAACAAATTGACCATTTCAATTAATGAAATGCATTTAGCCATCAACACTAACAGAGCCACATTGTCAGAGAGAGAGAAAGAGAGAAAAGTGTTGGACCTAATGATGCGTGTGCGAAATGAGGGAATCGTAAAAAATCTTTGGATTTTTTTTCCACCTGCTGTTTCCTGTTCCTCGGACTCACATTTGCATATTTTCTTGTCGTCGTTGTTGTTTTTGTTGTTGTGGCGATTAAGCGCGTAAATTTGTCGTTAAAAATCATGTTTGAGATCTCTCAGACACACGCGATTAAAAGTTACAGAAGCGCGGTTTACAGACAAAGCTGTTGATTTTTAACTGCGGGTCTTTTACTTCATTTTTTTTATTTGGTTTTTGATTGATGGCTGTCGCCTCCTGGCGCATGTTTGGCATTCAAACTTGATTCGACTGACTGACTGACTGACGTACTGATTTACCGTTGCCTGATAAACTAGAGAAGAAAAAAAATACAAAAACGAGTGGCAATTACCTCAAGTGGAGCAGCATTTGGCATTTGCATAAATTGGGCAACCAAACGAAAGACTTAAGACACAAACTTGCCAGCGCTTTCTTCGTGACTAATTTTCCCCCGCGTACAGTTGAGGAGACAGTAAGACCAGAGGTCATTTCAAACGAGTTGTCCAAAGCAATTTGATGTTACAATTTGTTTGTAACGACAACTCAATTTGCTCCTTGCGGGTCTGTCTTTGTCTGAACGAAAATTGATGCTCAATCAGTTTAACCCTTGACAGGGCAACGGTACTTTCAATGATAGATTTCACTAATAAACAAGTAGATGTTTTCTTTTTGGTTGTTTGTTTTGTGTTAAGGTTTACACGGAGCGTTTGTGTGAATTACATAGAAATAGATTCCTTAAAAATTTGTCATTTCTTATGTGTTTGGGTTTGAAAATTAATGAAGGAAGGCATTTTTTTGGACATTCGTTCAATAAAATGCAAGTTAACTATGAATGAGATCTGAGGAGATGCCACAGCAAAGCTCTCAACCGAGGCACCGCAAAGCCGTTACCGAGGCACTGAGATGCACCGTTTGAGGCCGGAAAGCCTAGCCGAGCAACAAGCGTTTGAAAGCTACGAGCTACAAGTCTTCTGAGGCACGCAAAGCCCCCACCCGAGGCACTGAAAGCCCTTGACCGAGACACTGAAAGCCCTCACTGAGGCACCACAAAGTCGTTACTGAGGTACCGCAAAGTCCTCACTGAGGCATAACTAAGTCCTCACCGAGGCACTACAAAGCCCTCAACCGAGGCACCACAAAGCCCGTAATCGACGCACCGCAAAGCCCTCACCCGAGGCACTGAAAGCCCTCGACAGAGACACTGAAAGCCCTCACTGAGGCACCACTAAGTCCTCACTGAGGCGCTACAAAGCCCTCAACCGAGGCACCACAAAACTCTTAACCGAGGCACCGCAAAACTCTCAACCGAGGTACTGAAAACCCTCAACCGAGGGACTGCAAAGTCCTCAATCGAGGTACTAAGAACCCTCAAACCCTCCTTAATTAGGCACCGCAAACTTCTCAAACGACGCACCACAAAGCCGTTAAACAAGGCACTGAAAGCCCTCAACCAAGGCACTGAAAGCCCTCAATGCGAGGCAAAATCAGACACCCTCCTAAGACCATCAGCCAACTGGACCGATTCACTGGAAAGGGCTGACTTAAGGGCTAGACTTAGTTCTATACAGAGACTCAAGTTATCGACTAGCGGCAAAATGTGTGTATAACATTCTTTGTCAACTATGGCTAGTAAAGCATCAAATATTAAACATAAACGACAGAATAGCTACTATTTCTTTTCACTCAATCTATTTCTTTCACTTTTTTTTGCCCTCCCCAAAAAATTCCCATATCTATCAATTGTCTTTCTCTTCTGTTTGTTCAGCTGTCTCATAAATTCCAATTCACAAACTATCATAAGGTACAACTGTCAGGAAAGTTGCCTCTAAATCCAGCCAATTCCAAAAATGGCTTAATGGTAGTTAAATTTAATGTTTGGTCATAACTGAAAGCTCAACGGAGCAAAAGACAAACTGCCGTTCAATATGCAAATGCTTGGAAAAAGTCGACAAAAAATAAACCAGGAAAAAAATCAAGTCTTAGTCTCCTGTGTTGTATGTGTTCTTATCATCATCACAAGACGAAAAAAAAAAATAATTGACAACTAAATGGCCATAGAAAAAAGTTGAATGGCGTGAAAACGAAGCATTTAGTGAGAAAATTGTCATTTTGACGGGATAGTTAAAAAAAAAAAGACAATTGATAAGATAAGTTTATGTGGGTTGGTGGCTTTTTTTGGTCATAAGTGGTCTTGGGAAGCCCACGCTGAGTAAACAACACAAGTTCGTTGCCTGAGTCTTTTGTTTTTTCGCTTGACCATGATTCATTTGAGTTGAGTTAAGTTGTGTTGAGTTGGAGACCAGGGACCAGGCACGACCACCGCAATTACATCCGGTAATTTAATGTAATTTTAGATTTCAGTTTTTTTTTTGCGTTTTTTGTTTTCTTCAATCACATGCAATGTGAGCTCAGTTTTTGATTCATCTATTTTTGTCGCCGTAATTTTAATGGCACAAACGTGCAATTGCTACTTTAGAGAAAGAGTGAATCTAAAAATCTTCAGCCGCGGCTGTCTTTGATGTGTTTTTGATTGATTATATAATTTTTGTTGTCAAACAACAGAAATTAAAATTTATTTAAACTCACAAAATTTGTCAACAAAAATCAACTCCAAAAGCCTAAATTTCAAATATTTTCTTTCCATCTTGACGATGATTAATGGTTTTTGTACAAATATTTCATTAATTAGAATTTTTCAAGTTTTGTAAGACCCATCGAAGATTAATAAGCGGCAATTAACGAAAAATCAAACAAAAACTGTTAGAAAGAGGCGTTGCTTAACCAACGGTTTAAAAAGGCATTTTTTTGGCTTTGCTTTTGTTGCTTTAATTATGCCTTGACTTCAAAATCATTTTGATAAATTAGCTGTGGCGTATGGCTTGAGGTCGAAACCTCTCATCTAGGGTCGGGGTCAAGTGCGTGTGTGTTTTTTTGTTTTATTTATTTTTTTTTTTTGTTAATTAAACGCATTAAACTTACCCAAACAGGAAGCACGTCAAAGCATACCAGTTTTAGGTCTAGTTTTTAAATGATGATTGACAAGTCTGCAAGAGAAGAGAAATATATTTAATATCGAGGCTTAAATTGAAAGAGTTAACCTGCTACGCCATCTAGATCTCATAAAATAATTCTCGGAATAAACTATTACAACTTACTACAACAACCGCACTGTGAGCAGGAAATGGAAATGAAAAAAAAATAGTGGAAAACCTCAATGAATCTCTGACCAACAGTTGGTCTTCAACTCGCTGCCAACTCTATTGAGCTATGCAGACAGATCGCGAGTTGTTAGGGTGGGTTAGTTGGTTGGTTGGTGGTTGGCCAATTGACAATTGGCTTCTCTGCCTGGTTGGTTGAGTAAAAGGAATGCAGTTTGCCAGTTTGCCAGCTGCAACTCACTCACATGCCACAATTAAATGCCTGGCATTTTGGTCTCTGGCCAACTTCTTCATGTACGTACTCGTACTCTACAACTACACTTATTAAGTGTCATCTCCATGTCGCTAAAGGCGCCGCTCGAAAGGAATTAATAAGAAAATGCAAATGATAAACTGACAGCCTTATGACAGCATTAAGCAAATTGAGCGCGAGCGCGAGACGATAAGCAGACACATGGAGACACCTGGACATGGGGACATGGGAACGCCACCTGGTGGCAATGGCAATGAAGATGCCACAAACGAGGCAGACGACTTAACGATTGAGCTTAATAAAATGAAATATTAAAAGCGATTTAAAACGCGCTGAAGACGATGGCGACGACGACGACGACGACGCAACGTTGAAAAAGGCAACGAGGCCATAAATATATTGGAACAGGCTACTGGAATTAAGGGCAGTGGCTTAATTTAAGAGGGGTGAAATAAGAAGAGAATGCGGTAAGAAAGTTTGAAAGTGATTTATCTGACTGTATACACAGTGTATACAAACAAGAACTCTTGGCCCTGCTAAATGATGGCTGTACAGATTCTCCAGGCACTTGTAGCAGCCAAGTAACAACAAGAGATTTAATTACAGTAAATGTTAAAACCTTCAAAACACATTGCATTACTTTCGGCTGGAATTGTACACAATTGGAAGCCTCAAGTGTTTATTCGGCAGTCTAATTGAAAAAAGCAGCTAAAAGCAACAAAGTCTGCTGATGAGAGAATTGGGAAATCCTCGAATCAGTGCTGTACGTTTATAACATTGCTATCCATAATATTGTAATTAAACTCTGTTTATTTGTTTTGATTATTGAACTATAATTAAACGTTGACCTTGAGCCTGCTAAGCAAACTTGTAATTAAATCAAAAACAGGGACCGTAATAATTATAAATTTTAAAACAAAACTAACGCCTTATTGCTTATTTTTGATTTTGTTTTCAAGTGCTCACACAATGATGATTATTTTTAAGTAATATTTTTAAAACTCAACAAAAATTATTATTCTTGTATCAAAACAAATAAAACTCAAAAATATTAATTACAACTGAGGTTGAACAAGGAATTCCGACTTTATTACAGAAATATACATCGAAACTTCTTAAATTCTTTATGACAAAGGCATTATTACTCGTGCTGACGCCTGGTCGTGCGAATCGGTGCCTCGAAACGACGAAATTTCTAATGAGTTCCTATAAATAAATCTCGGACCAATTTAAGCAAGAGCTAGCTCAGTTGTTTTAAAATATTAAAACTTCTGAACCAAAGCCCGAACTGGACCAGCTTAACTGGCGCCAAAACTAAGGGTTCAACGGTTCTAGAAACCGGACAGCAATCCGAACCAACAGCTGTACGACGGGTTCATAAATCCATAAGACCGAACATAAATCATAATTTGGTGCTTTCTTCATAATAAAAACCAAACTCAAATGTTTTACCTTGAAATCACATTTATTGTATGTTCTTTGATAACAATTACCAGAAATTGACTAAACTTTTTGAGAAAAAACATAAACCAGGGCTGCAAATCTCCTTAAAATCGAAAGTGGGTCACTCCGGGGTTCGAACCCCCTAAAGTGTTTGGGTTCGGGATCACGGAGCGGGTTCAGAAGGTCGCTGAACCAAGGCCTAATAGACGTTTAGAGTCTTGATATTTTCCATATAATATTAGAGTATTTTAGTTAAGTTTTATTAATACTGGCTTTTTCGCTGGATACTTGTGTCTCAGGAAAAGCTAATACAAGAAATGTGATATTTTTAAGTTCTTCACAATGATCATTTATCGAAAGCTTCAATACATAAGAAATTTAAAACAATCTTTAAATTTCGAGAAAAAAATCAATGAAGTCCTTTGCCGGTTTGATATTTGTCATATTTTTATTATTTTCTTGCTTCTTTGCGAAAAATTCAGTGTTATCAGAAGATGGACATGGTACAGAATCATTGATGCTTTTATTTATTAGTTCCTTTTAACGAATATACAATTCAGCAACACGATTATTTGCAAGCTATTTATGTTCTAAGTCTAAAATATTTGGCTTCTTGGATTCAGAGATTTAGTTGTAGAGATTGGGATTGAATTTAAAATGTAAGAACTGTTTTCTAAGCACAAATATTTAAACTTGCAAAATCCTGCATGAGTGCATTATGGTGTACTGGAAATTTATAGATCCTAGAAACATATTTTTGAACCGAACCCTCTTTGATTTATTTTTACTCCGGTTCGGGTTCAGGTTAGAACAGAAAAATTTGTTCTGCTCCGGTTCAGGTTCGGTTCGGGCTTCCCAAAAATGCCGGATACTCCGACTCCGGAGCGGTTCAACTCCGAACCGGTTTGCAGCCCTGACGTAAACATTTTGTTAGTGTTATTATTTGTTAAAAATATTGCAAATACAGTTTATTGTGTTCTGTATGCTGCCTAAAATGTAAGCACAGGTTTACCCTAAGGGCGAGCGCACACATGCGGCTGAAAGAAAAGCTGAAGGCTAGTGTGCACAACAAGCACTCGTAGCTTTGCGGAATAAATCAAGCATGTTTGTTAATATCTTCTTGCTGACGTTCATCTTTCATTCGCATGTATGGGGGAGCCCTAAATCACATGAAGCCAATGTGAAAAATTGTCTTGATATGGGCGAAAAGTTCGCATAGATTTCCGTCATAAAGCCACGATTTGTTCAGTCATAAGGCCCATATAAAAATGCTGATAAGGTGAGAGTCAGAGCACAGCCAAAAATATATTTTAATAAAACCAAACAAAATTTCCCAACTTGGTGGTTTCTTAATGAAGCCAGACCAGAGAGAGATATGGATATGTCGAGGAAGAGGAAGGAAAACCATCTGGTGGTATAGGCTTCAATAAAAACTTTCTAGCGCCGCTCTTACTAAAGCAATTGGTGCATTTGAGTCATGCACAGAGAATAAAAAGAGATCAAATTCATTTTGGTATTAACCTGATAAAAATTAACTTTTCAAAAATATCAATATTTTCATTTCATTTTGACGAAAAAAAATAAAATCTTTTTGATCCAAAATATTATAATTCACTTTAATTGATATTAAATAATACTTATTGATACTGAAAATGTTATGATAATAAGTATACAAATATTGATTTGAAATTTTCAATATGAATTGATATGAAGCAAGGCTCGCGAAAGTTATTTGACTCCACACATTGCAATAATGTTGCTATAATTCTTGTGCAATAATGTTGCTATAATTGTGTTTGGGATACTAATGGAGATGAGTGTAATTGTTAGGTTGTTGGGTAGGTGCTCCACCTCATACTCTATAGGATCAGAGCCATGACGGTATAACAAATAAACCAGACTTGGCTTAATCAAGTCCTGCAGAATCGAATGAGAATCGAACCCAATTTTTGGAATGTCATGTTAACGCATTGCGCAATTTCGCACTTTTGTAGCTGCACGTCTAAATGGGTACTTATACCTGTCGGTGTGGTGGTTGAGTTGATTTGCTCATTTCAAGCACTTTTAGAACATTTGTGCTAAGAATTGTGAGAAATGTTTGTTTATTATATCAAGTTTACTTGGTACTAAATTGTAAAACTTGAGTATTGCGGGCTCTAAATTTTTAGAAAAGGAAGGTATCGCTTTGTTTTCAATAACGGATCGATACTCATTGCTATTTTTATACCCGTTACACTAGAAGTAAGAATGTTTCATATAATTCGTGCAAATGTAATAACAGGCAGACGTAATAATTTCCGACCATATAAAGCATATAGATCGTGCTTTCATATTTCAGTCATCAACAGCCCACACGATATAGACTTGTCGTCTGTCCGTCTGTCTGTATTGAACACCTAGATCTCAGAGATGGTAAGAGATAGAGGTTTGACATGTATGGGTCAAATGCTTCTTATACTTGCAGGCAGATCAAGTTTATTTTTAATTTTTGCCACGCCCCCTCCCGCCCCCGCAAATTGGGAAAAACGTCATATCTCTCACAGTTTTTTAGATAGATGATTCGTACCTTCTAGAGATAGTTAGTCGTTAGCAATATGTATCCATTTATATCCATCCAGCCGAAGAAATGATAAGGATCAGATGAGCGGTTCTAAAGTTATGAGCAAATAAGTGAATCAACCCCCCCTCCCCACCAACCACACTTTCACAACCACAATCTTAGAGAGAGAGAGAATTCAGCTCCTACTATATTTTTTTAATAAATTGGTACCTATTTACTCTTAGTGGTAGTAGTAGTTTAATTTACAAGTTCAGGCTTGAGCCATTTATAATTTTCTCCAGCCCCCTGTATAAAGAAAATTCACCTACACCCCTGACAGTCTGGCGTCATCTCCCTCTTTTTCCTACCCGCCGATAAGAATGTGAAATGCATGCGTTCATTAAATTAATGCTCAAGACGCCAAGAAGTTGATAATTAAATGCGTGTTGTGGCATGGGGCAAGGTGCCCGTAATGACATTAAATATGTTTAAACATGCATAAATAAAACAAGATCAGCAGGAGCAAAAGCCAGCTCCAAGCTCTGATGTTTTAATCAGAGGGATTTTAAGACACTGACCCATGGGTAACTTGTTGCAACAACTAGTTAAATTAATGACGCAACATCAACCGGGGCCAAGGAGCAAGCAAGGAGGAGCACTAGAAACTGGAACTAGTACTGGTCTCCACTAAGATTTACGACGATTCAAATTGGTAGGCGATAAATTGTAAAGTTAATCGCTTGTCAAAGTTTTCGCGGGCACATTTATCTTCAAAAGCGCAGCAGCAGCATAAGTAGATATTCAGCTAAAGATAGAGGCATACTATGAGATTTATGGTCTTAGATGTGGAATAGAAGCGGGAATTAGAGTTAAAGCAAAGCCAATGGGTTTGGATGATTTAATTTGGACTGGGCTACTGGTTGTAAGGAATTTAGCTACAAGGGTTTCGAGCCCAAAAATGTTAACTTCTTTGACGAATGAATTCGTTGCATCAGCTTTTTATAGTGATTAAGCATGGTGCTTCATTCCATGAGCTGAACTTTTCCATTCTGTGTAAGCTATTTAACTATTTTGTTGACTATTTATTTTACTTATATATATTTTTGTTGTATTTTTCCTTTTTCAATAACATTTACTATAATTAGAGCAAGTTGAAGGTTAATTACTTCAAGATTAACACATTGCTTTCTGAAATTTACTCAGAACTAAGTATATTTCCAGGCAAAACTGACTCATCTCTATTTTGTGTATCTACCCCTACTATTTACCCCCCTTTGCCTAACTGATAAAACCAACTTGTGCCACCTCGAACTAACTATTTCGCTTGCTTTTCCTTATCACTGACTAGACGAGTAATTACGGTTGTTTGCTCTCTCTCTCTCTCTCTTTCTCTGTGTCTCTGCCCTGCTCCAATTTCAATTCAATTGACAAAGCACAGACAACAATTGTGCATTTCATGAATTGAAAGCCGCTGGCCAATGTTGTTGTTGTTATTGTTGTCCATTGTTTTGGGGGGCATAGGAAAATGTCATTCAAGTTGCCGGGCAAGTTGACAAATTGTCAACTGATATGGGGAGCGTAGTTGGGTAGCTTGGAAAAGAGACAAAAAAACAAAATAAGACAACCAAAACAACAGTTCAAGTGGCTAAGCCAGTGTAAACATGTGTAGATTTATGGGTTTGAAGTTGAAATTGCGGTGCTGACTTCCTTCTGTTTTTTTTTTATCGCTCGCTCTCTTTGCATATGCATGAGGCTTGGCTTGTGGTAGAGAGGAGCGCGTGAGATATTAAGCTCAGTCAGTGGAACAAGAAATATTGATTCTGAAAAATGAAAATTCCAGAAAACATATCTTTTAAATTGCTAGCTGCTCAGTGTCAGATTAAGTTACAATTTACTTTATTATTGCCTAGTTTATGTGACAGATAATTCTATTTAGAAGATGAGAAATCGGCAGTTATTATAATTTAATAATATTTAGTGCAAAAAGCCTATTTGAGCTTACAAATATGGGCATTTCCAATGTGACGTGACGTGACATTTGCATCAATCGACCATAAGTACTAAAAGACAAAAGCAAAAATATGTGAATATTTTTCAAATTTATTTAAATCCGATATGAAAATATATCAAATTTATATGTTGTTATGGATAGTGTGACTTATGTTTTTTTTATTTGGGATTTTTTAGCTGGCTCGAGGTCAAATGTTTTTTCCACACGTGCCTATTAAAAACAAACAAACGAGTTACGTGTTTGTTTCGTGTTTGTTTGTTTTTAATAAGCACGTAAAAAACATTGACCCTCGAGCCAGCTAAAAATTCTCAAATCAAATTTATATGTTAAAAATTTCAAATCTATATTTTTTAATCTATTTATTCCATCTTTAGTATCATTCTAAAACTTTTTAATAGTAATTTAAGTGAATGAAAACATTTTGAAAAAAAAAATTTTATTTTCTTGCTAAACGAAGTGAAAAATTTTTAAAAAGTTCATTTTAATCAGTTGAATATCAAAATGTATTTGATAAATTGCATAAATCTGCGAATTTGGAAATAGAACTTTTTTAGTTTGAATTAAGAAAATTTATTTTCCAGTTATCATACTCAAACATCTTTGCTCGATTTTTTTTTATTATCTGACGTGACGTTTCCTAACGTTACGTTACTTAAATTTCCTCATTAAATTTATGTTAATATTGTTATAATTTAAAGCATTAGCTTACATTAAATCGCCATTACGTAATTTCTTATGGTTTCATGTGCATTCATTTTTAAATCTTTGTACCCTTAGGGGGATTTTAAAGTCAATGTAATCTATAAGCATTTTTTTACCATAACAAAAACAGGCGCTTGTGCTACTTTGCATTTGAAATTCGCGAAATTGGTATTGAATTAGTTTAAGATTGGCTAACATTAGTTCAAAATAATTGTATCTCTATTAAAGTATGATAAAACATGTATTTTTTAAGTACTTATAATGTTTTAGTCTCGGTGGACTTTTCTGTGGAATTTTTCATATAAAATTTTTTGACAAAATATAATTTGTTTTTAAATTATAAAATTTTTCGAAGCTTAACTGGTACGAAAATTTAACTATCAGGTAAAAAACAGCTTGTACTTATTAAGTTTATCTAGTTTGCTATCTTCTGAAACGCATTTGGATAAGTTAAACAATAATATTAGTTATTTTAAACTGGAAAATGTGACAAAATGAATGAAAAAAAGTTAGAGTTAATTCGGTATGTCTTTTTTTTTAATTTCAAAGTCAAATGAAGTGAACAATTAAAAAAAATTTTCTAATTCATTTGAATTCATTTTTAGAAATCAAGTTGTTTAATTCAGATTTAATCAAATGTAAAATTTTGAATTAAATCAAAATCAATTCAATTCTGATTTTTTGGAAAAATTGAATTCATTCAATTTTTTTAATTCATTGTGAATTAAAGACAAAAATGCATCATTCTTTTACAGCCCTGGTTCTTAATTACAACCTAGTGTTGAGAAAGGTTCCACTTCGATTCAGTAGGTTGGTTTATCACGTTATCAGTGGTTTATCACGTTTCCGTTTTCCAAATTATTTTAATCTTCAAAAATCGAAAAACCAGACTTCTTTAAAATTTAAGAAGTTGCACTTAGGTTCCCTTCTGTTTCTTGTAGCAGCTAGCGAGGATTATTATGCCGACTAAAGTGCCAATTTATCTGTCTTAGGAGATGCTTGTGCAGGTCGTGGATCCTTTAGATACACATGACTGGGAGTCCCACCAAAGCCCTTTCATTAAAATAAACTTCGGAGGGGGTCGAGGTAGAAAAGTAGAGACCTTTCTGTATCCGTAGATCTATAAAATTAGTACGTAAGTATATATCAAGATGATTAAGGTTTACTAAATGATTTTTATTCTTTGCAATATTTTAGCCTTCGGATTTTCTAAAATATCATTGACTCAAGTCTAGTTAAAAGGGTTTTCCAAATATGCAGATATTCGAAATTCAAACTAATTGATTTTTGATTTAAAATTGCTTAAAAGCGAGTCGAACCAAGGTTCAGACCAAAAACCGCACCTGAAAACCTCGTCCTTAAAAATTCAAACATTAACCAAAAGGTCCAGATATATTAGGTTCCAAGTTTTGGTTCGAAACTGAGTTCGGACCATGTTATTGTTTTTATACCCTTGCAAAGGGTATTATAATTTTGCCCAGAAGTTTGCAACGCATAGAAATATTCATTTCCGACGCTATAAACTATATATATTCTTGATCAGGGTGACAAGCTGAGTCGATTGAGCTTTGTCCGTCCGTCTGTCTGTCCGTCTGTCTGTTTCTACGCAAACTAGTCTCTCAGTTTTAAAGCTATCGAGCTGAAACTTTGCACAGAGTCTTCTTTTTACTGCACACTGCTAATATGTCGGAACCGACCGGATCGGATGACTATATCTTATAGCTGCCATAGGAACTATCGGTCGAAAAGTGGGTCTTTGTGAGAAAAACTTTTTTGTTTTTAATGTTAACGTCTCCCACTTTAGCGATTATTAATAAGCTTTCACATAGATTTGGAAGTTTTGGTCAAAATCGGATGACTATATCTTATAGCTGCCATAGAAACTATCGGTCGAAAAGTGGGTTTTAATGAGAAAAACTTTTTTGTTTTTAATGTTAACGTGTCTCACTTTAGCAATTATTAATATTATACGCTTTTATACAGATTTGGAAGTTTTGGTCAAAATCGGATGACTATATCTTATAGCTGCCATAGGAACCATCTCCCTTTTACTCCTTCTTAGAATGGAAAAAATAATTTTTAAAGTGGAAAAGCCAGAAAGAGAGTAAAATAAAATTCCCCAAACTTTAAAGCATTAGATTCTGACGGTCCATTTTCAATGCCATAGAATTTTCTAGTATTACTTGAAAGATTTCTAAATGAATATAATCTATAATAAACCGAATCGAAAATTTATTATTCGGAACAGGTTGAGGTTCAGCTTTTTTTGCACGCTGCGTTTGGTTAAAGGTTTGGTTAATTGTAAGAAAAACGTCAGAGTTCCGTTCTCAAACTGTTTCGAGTTACTCTTAGTTATTTAAATTTTTATGATTTTAGAGAAACTGAAAATTGAAAAACTTTAGAAAAGGGTTGTGAAGGTGAGGTTAATTCTTCAATAAAATGTCTTTCCCATGAAATAAAGAACATGTTAGTAGCTTTATTGTTCTTAAACAGCTTAAGCATGTTTCTTTTCTGACTTTGAACTACATATGTGTCACGCTGTCATCTCAAAAACATAAATAGCTCACTTTGTCTTGTATCGTTGGCACTTTTACTGTTTTTTTTTCTTATTTTGTTTCCTATGTCTTGTTTATCTGCGGTGTTTTGTCTGCCACGTCTCAAGTTCAGTTCACACGCTTTCACTGATTTCGAGTGTCAATTTGAATTTTATGCTAGCAACGCTTTGATAGATAAGACCAAGCCAGGCCAGGCCAGGCCAGTCCAGGCGTATAATTAGCCAGTTACCAAGCTTGCGGATATGGCAGGCGGCCTGGGACTGTGGGCCTTCTGTGAAACGACATGGCCATGGCGGCATGCCCAACAAATTGCTGCTAATGAGGCATTGCAGTAGGCCCCCCTCCACCTTCTTTTAATTAAAACCATAAACAGAATTGAGTTCACCTTACCTAAGATGACGATTTTAGTTCTGTTCAAGCAAAACAAAAAGGACTCCAGGGAATTTTCCAGCGCTAAGCCTTTGATCAGAACGACAAAACTGCAAGAAAGAAAGGGAAAAATATTTTATTTAGTTTGTAACAATTTTGGTATTTTTTTACCCCCACCAGAGGCAGGTCATAAATGTCATTCTCCACATTAAATGCCAAAAGTCAACAACAGTTTGGGCTTGTCAACAACTTTTATAGTCATACACTTAAAAGAAAACCAAGAGAAAATCAAATACAATCGGCTTACAATTTTTAGAATTCCAAATTTTCAAGTCTCAGAAAAGCGTTGACATTTTCCGTTCGACTTAGATATTTTTAACAAGTCCAAATTGTTATTAATTGTTTTTTTTTCCAAGTGTACGTAGAACAACCTCAACTAAAAAGCCGTAAATCAGCGAAAGGTGTTTGGGTTTTTACCTGCCTCATAAAACATGAAAAATTATGATTTAACGCAAATTTTTGTAATTAATCTTGACAAATAAAGCGGCCTGCGGGTCTTAGTTTTAGTTGCATCTTCCATCTTTCAGGCACTTTTTCCATGGCATAAATCTTTTCTGCACTTCGTCGACTAAGAAGAGCCAACCACCACAGAGAGTGCAAGCGAGGGAGAGGCTCACTCAGATCATCATTATCCTTCATTTGGTAACCGGTTTGGGTACAAAAATATTTCATAATTGTGCCAAGCAATGCAGTTTTGTTTTGTTGATATTTTTCTTCTTTTTACTTTTTTTTTTGGAGACTCTGCCAACTTAATTACAGTTCCATGTGGCTCTCGGGCGACGTCCCAGTAGCAATTATTAACTCTAGACTTCAACACTCATCATTCACCATTCACACATATGTACAACAACTGGGGAGCTGGCCACTGGGAACTGGGGAAACTACTGAGAAGTGAGCACAAAATATGATATATAGTCTGATGCTAATTGCTGAGAACCTGAAGCTGTCATTAAGTTGCAACATCATAATCCCAACCACCTCCCACCTCCCCGTTCTAGTTGCAACTTGCTTCTCTTCTGCTCTGGCATCTTTTCTGCTGTGTAAGCTTGGTTGATAATAATCAACAATTTTTTGTATTTTTCTAGCTTTCTAATCTGATTTGATTTTGTTTTTTTTTTTTGTATTTATGCTTCTTCATTGTGGCTACCTTTTTTATGATTTGTTTGCTCGCACGATGCGTCAACTTCTCGATTTTTAGTATCTCATTTTTTGTTTCTTTTTTTTTTGTTTTGTCAGCAAAGTAAATAAAATAAAATACCTACAGCAACAACAACAGCAACAAAAAAACGTGACTGTTACGAAAAAGTCGTGTATGTGTACTTTTTTCTGGTTTCGAGTAGTAGTTGTTGGCCCGAACAATGCCTACAATTTTTCAATGCGTTTGGGCTGAACAAAAATAAAACAAAAAATAAAGCTTGGAACGGTTTTGTGCCATTGTTTGGACTGTTTTTTTTTTTTGTATCTGTATCTGTGTTGAGTTGACTGTCGTGTCAGTTTTGGTTGAAATTTTTATTAATTACTAAAAGCTCACGCGTGTCTCTCTCGCGCTTTCGGATCTTCATTAGCAATTATAAAAAAAGGAGGAAAAATGAGTACAAACTTTAAATTGTCTCAGCTTATAAAAAGTATGCCTCAGATCTATTAATATTTCATTTGTTTCAACTTTTCAATATGACATCAGCCTACGAAAGATGCATGTATTTTATGCCAAACATGATCAGAATATTTCCTTTTGATTTTTTAATCAATTTTGCAAAAATGTCATAAAGTAAGAAGGGGATTAAGGAATCAGCAACATGATATAAGGTCCCTCAAGTACTAGATCACTCTAGGCATTGGTTACACCAGCATGAGAATAAAAAAATCAATCTAAAACCTAATCCTTTCAAATAGCTTACAATCTTGAAAAGAATAATATTGAAATACCTTAAAATGAGATTTGAAATCTCAAAAACAAGATTTTTCATCTCTCAACTTTTGAACTTGAAAAAATCGTATTCTATGTAGCCTCAATGTGACTGTTTTAGTGGCTCCAGGTGAATAAGTTGGGTTTTTTCACAACTTTAAAACACAAAGGTAAAAAAAAGGTAAAATTCAAAATACAAATTTGAATTAGTTTTTAACAGAGCTGTAACGTATTCATTACTTTCAGTAATTAATTACTTTTCATTACTAAAAATTCAATTTTTCAGGTAATGAAAAAACAATTCCTGATTACGATTATTTAATAAGCGTAATTGTAACATGGAATTGTGATTATTCAGTAAATATTCCAAAATTTAATTACTTTTACAAATACTTGAATAATTGAATTTGATAATTGGGCTTTAGTAATTGAATTTGCCACCTAAAAATTCATGAACAATTCAACACTTCAAGCACAGTTACTAAATAATCATCCTTTACAGCTACAATTATCTAAGTAATTGTAAAAGTAATTAAATTTTGATTGTATTATTTTCTCAATATTTAACCAAGATTGTTGAATTTAGATTTAGCTTAAGAATTCAATTTTGAGTTGAAATTTGTGAGTCTCAGTTTAGGTTCTGAACTGTGAGATCTCCACGGCCGCATCCCGACTCTTTAAAGAAGAAGAGCTCCCCTCGGAATGGTTAGAGGGCATCTTGGTAAAAATTCCCAAAAAGGGCGACCTTCGTGAGTGCGACAACTGGCGCGGGATCTGTGTGCTACCCACTATTGCAAAGCTCATAGCACGAATTATTTTGGATCGCCTGAGAGACACCATTATGGACACCATAGGCGAAGAGCAAACGGGTTTCAGAAAAGGTTCCTCATGCACGGATCATATTAACACTGTCCGCATCCTGATCGAGCAATGCACGGAATACAGAGCGGACCTTCACATGGCTTTTGTAGACTTCGCGAAGGCCTTCGACAGCGTAAGCAGGGAGTGCATCTGGCAAGGGTTGCGAAGGAGGGGGAAATACTTATATCCCTCATCAGAGCGTCATACGACAGCGCCCAGTGCAGAGTGCTTCTTGGCGGAAAGCTCTCACAGCCTTTCCCAGTCCTCAGCGGCGTTCGACAGGGTTGTGCTCTGTCTCCCATCCTGTTTATAATGGTGGTTGCAGATGTGTTCTCCACTATTCGACCAGCACCCAACAACAGCGGCATCAGGTGGACAATGAAAACCACATTGCGGCATCTGGACTATGCAGAAGATATATGCCTTCTGGCAAATAGGCTAAGCGACCTGGCAAGTGCGTTAGCCGAACTTGGCACCTCATCTAAATCGGCAGGTCTAAAAATCAACACCTCCAAAACTAAATCGCTTAGCCTTCGTTCCGGACAATCCCAATCGCTGGTTTTGGATGATCAGCCCATTGAACAAGTCCAGCAATTCAACTACCTGGGCAGCGTAGTTGCCGTGGATGGAGGTACAGAGCTCGATGTGGAGTCGCGCCTTCAGAAAGCTAAGGGTGCTTTTGGGATGCTGTCGGCCGTTGGGCGATGCTGATCATATCCACACTGGCTCAAAATAAGGCTTTTCAAGTCTAACATAATGTCAGTGCTCCTATACGGTTTCCTCCACTTGGAAAATGATGCCTGCGTCGGATATTTTGTATTTTCTGGCCTGAAAGAATACGGAACTCCGAGCTATCAAAACGCGCAAATATGGAGAGTGTCGACACCATAATACGCAGAATGAAATGGAGCTGGATAGGGCATACATTGCGTAAAAGTGAGAGCAATATCGCCAGGAAGGCAATGGAGTGGAACCCACTGGATGGATTAGGCCGGACACCAGGCAGACCCAAAGAAACTTGGAGGAGGACTGTTGGTAGAGAAGCGGAAAGCATCGGGAAGACCTGGAGTGAACTGAAAGCTACGGCCAACAACAGAGTTCGTTGGAAGAGAGGAGTGGTTGATGCCCTATGTCACACACGGGATCGGAACTAGAAAACGCGTAGTGCAACAACAACTTCAAATGTGTTCACTCTTCTCTTTTTCTCCTATACCTCTTGGTATTGAACAGATATTTGTTCACGTCATTTTTAATGTAGATGCATTACAGATTGTATATTTGGTGGCATAAAATTTCACGAAAACAGTCACTACATAATTTTTTTGCATGAAATAAGTCCATTTGTCAACAAGAAAAACTCACGCATTATTTTCTCAGCTATTCGTAAGGCTAAAAGTCGGCATATCGTGAAACGGTTCAAGCTGTCTTAGTCGTGGAGATCAATCACGAAGTAGAATAACGAAGTCAACCCCGAACGCTTGGTGAACGTTGACCAAAAGAGAGAGAGAAAAGCGAAAAATAATACGAATTCAGTGAGATTTCGGGTTTAGAAGAATAAAGTCGTGTTGAATATATTTATAATAATTTTACTAATTATAAACGCGCAATACATTGTTTGTAAGCAGGGACTCTATTATTATTATCATTTATTTGTCATTATTAATCAAATTGTTTACTTAAAACAGGTCACTATAAACAATAACACATTTAAAGGCCAAATCGCTTACTATCATCCGTAACATTAGCAACGAAAGGGATCAATGCGAACATGAATAATAATGGAAAGCTATGTCATCAACGGTTAGCGAACTTCGACCAAACTCGCAGATCAGCTTAAAAACATTACATATTACCAGACCGTGTTTGAATGAGAGCAAGACCCCCACACACATTTGATGGCAGGACACAGAAGTAGTTATCCGATCCGGTCGGTCCGACACAAAAAAAGAAGACTCTGCAAAGTTTCAGCACATAGTTGTTGGTTTGTATAGTTGCAAACTTGGGGGCAAATGTCAATACAATTTGCAAAAAAAAAATTAAATTTAGTTGATTTGATTATGGGGTGACATTTTATACAAAAGGCTTGCAAAAGTCATGGGTTCGTAAGCGTACGCCTCAGGTCTTCCTACCTACGATATGCAAGGTTAGTACATCTGAAGTACTGAGTTCGTAAGGAGAAACGCGGAACCCGAAGGCTGCCACGCGACGTCACCTAACGTTTAACGGTTACAACAACCGCTAAGTTTCACGGCGAAACGAAACCTTCAGGTTTCTTCACGTCTTCTGACGGGATAATAATGATCCCTGAACAGAACATATGAAGATGTGCTAGTTTCTTCATTTGCGCATTTAACTTCTTTCTATTTGTTTTAATTAAAAAAACATATAAAATTTTCTGGAATTATAAAGAAGCCTTCTTTGGTATTGTAAAAATAACTGCTTCACTTAGTTGCTTATTTTTATTATATTTTTCAATATTTAAAATCAACATCATAACTTATTTATAACACAAATCAAATGATTTCTTAAACTTCCTATTGAAGTAATTTTCAATTTATTGGTAATCATATTCTATTATCTACATTTTTTAACCTCTAGGTAAAGCACTCAAATTTCTAATAAAATACATTTACTCTCATAAATTCTTCATATGATCTTCATTAGTTCTCTACATCAATCTCTTGAACCGCCTCAAGTTGTAGCAATTTTCTGCTCAAAATGTTGAAGATCGGCTTCTGCTTGGTTAAAGATCACTTTTATCAACTCTTTCCTCGCCCCCAGTCAAAACGAACATTTGGCGTGGGTGCAGCCTCAACTCCTTAAGCAATTTATTTTCGTTATTTTTAAGGCAGGGCTGGATTGACCACTACACTCTCCTTCTCTCTCTCTCTCTCTCTATCGGGCTTAATCAATTTACCAACATAATTTTGTGGAAAACTAATTAAATACCACTGAAAATAAACAAATGTTCGGCTGTCAGGAGCGTTTAGTGTCATTCATTTTACCCGCAAAAGTGGCGCCCACTTTTGGACAGGTGAAACTTGTTACCGAACCCACCTTCTTTACTGATCGATGTTTGGTATTTAATAAGTTTTTCCGCTTTTCGGGGCGAAATCAAAAATCAATACATAATTCTTTTGACATGCCAATCGCACATTTGTGGCATGCAACATGTTTGCGTCGACTCATTGAGATAAAAATGTTTGCAAGAAGCAAAGGATGGGGCAACAAACAAAACGACGACAAGGCAACCGTTGCACAAGCTGCTGCACCTTAAAAAAAAAATACAAAAAACTTGACATCCCAACTTTGAGCCTGGCCAAAAGGAAAAAGTGAAATCTGCTAGAATTGATCTTGTGGGGAGTCGAAGTCATCCGCCGCATTGTGGTTTCTTGGGGGCCAAACCAACCTACCAACCAGCAAACTGGTTTATACATCTGCTGAGGAAGTAACCAACCAAAACAGCAGCAGCAGTCAAGGCACAGTGGGACAAATCATTGAAAAATGTTTTGAAAAGCAGAATAGTAAAAGAAGATGATGGAAAAGTAGGGAAATTTTAAGTATTATGATAATTATTAACTATATAGAGGAACTTTTGAATGACAACAATAAAACGAAAAACAAATTACTTTTGTTAGTACAGAAACTCTATTTATCAGATCTAATGAATAGTTCTGTGAAGAGTTTACCAAAGATTTCTCGTTTCGGACTTGTAAAATCTTTTATTCTTGACATTCACTCTCAGATTTCTTAAAAATTTTGTTACATTTTTTCTAAGCATATTTCTTTCACTATTCTTTCAATTTTCTTTACACTACTTTGGTCACTGTGTACTGTGCTTGGCCTCTACACTGTCCATAGCCTTAGCTAGCGAGTCTTTTGAGTCAGAGCCTCAGCCTCAGCAGAGCCTTTCATTCGCTGTCAGCATCAATTGAGCCAGCCTCTCTGCACAGCTTCCCTGCCTCGTCCGCTGTCTTCATCCCAATCCCCATTCAGAGAACTAAAGATATATGAGCCAACGCTATGTTGTGACTGCTGCCCGCTGTGCACCTGTGTGCCCAGCTGAAGAAGATGAGGATGAGCTGCTGCTGCCTGGCGAAATGGACTTTTAAATGTTGCCATTTGTTGCGTGAAAACGCAACCAGTAGCCCAAAATCGTTCAGAGTGTATTTTGAGCTTGCTATTAGGAAATGTACCCTTCCTTCCTCCACCTCCTCGCATGCCCAGCGGTGATCATTAACGCCAACTGTTTTTTGGCGGCGCTTTGAAACCACATTTTTACAACTTCTGCCGAAAAGTACCAGCCCAGCAGCAGCAACCGCAGAAAAGGTCAGCGCTACCGTCAGCATTTCACAACAACAACAAAAAAATGTAAAAACAAACATAAAAAAAATAACATACATAAAATGAGAGAAGGTTGTCTGTCTGGTGGGGCCATTCCAGGAAACCCAGCAACTTTTTTAGAAACACAACAGCAGCAGCAGCAGCAGAAGAGTGACAAGCCACTTGAATGAGAAATCTTTGGCCACTTGACTTTGGCTATGGTCAACCTAATGAAATGGGGAACGGAAGAGATTCATTTTGGTACCCAGTCAGTTCGAGATTAACAATTAAATTAGCCTGAAATAATGATGTAAGCAAGCTGAGATGTACTGATTTATTTTTAAATTGGCCAAGAAACACTATACAAACAAATATAAACGTTTTTGTGGCTAAGTTTTATGTTAAGCATTAAGCTAAGGATTGGTTTGGATCTTTTCCAAAAATAATTGCTTCTGATTATAGTGCGGTCTCTGCTCAGGCTGCAAGTCTTTAGAGCTTTCAGAAAAAGGTGTTAGCTTGCATTGCTATCCTGGTGGGTTGGTGTGCGAAAATAAAGCGGCGAAAACCAGCTCTGACCTAGTTCATCGACCATTGGCCAGCGAATAAAAAGCTGTTTGCTCTCTTGGCATAAGCCATGACATGCCTTCGGTTTGACGCTTCGGACGACGCCTTCGGGCCAGGGGTCGACAATGCACACTGGTTTTTTCCCATTTTTGGCTAAGATATTGACCCCAAATTTGGTTTGTACGCATTTTTTGGACCCCAAAGACGACTTGCAAGAATTCACTCAACTTAGAAATTTTTACAACGAAATTTAACCAATCTGACAAATTTGTTCCAACCTTGTTGTTTCTTATGCTACTGAACTGAAATTTGGTTTGTTGTCGTATTTTTAGCTCCTAATACGACATACATACGAAATCGGCTTCGATTTGGACCATAATTTCATATAGCTGCCATATCTGGCCTATTTGAACTTTGTTGGTTTTGACGGTATTAAACTGAATTTTCGCTTGAACATGTATTTTAAGCACTTTAAGCGGCTTATTGAATTTTGTTCAATTCGGCACACTATTTCATATAGCTGTCATATAACCGATCTATCCAATTTTAACCAACGTCGTAGGTTCTAAAAATATTGAAGTGAAATTAGGTTCGAACACGAATTTCTTCTTCTTTTCTGCTTTTTTACCGATTTATCGAATATGATTCGATTCCTACTTTTATTTTTATTTAATAACAAAAAAGAAGATATTCTCGAAAAGTCTCACGTTGTAGCAAGAAGTGTTAGTTACTTATTAATATGCACACTTTCGTTAATAAGTTTGCATTAAAAAACATTCGCAACGTTGAGGCATGCTAAACTAATATTTCCGTTTAGCCCGTCAACAAAACAGTGTTGCCACTAAGTTGGATTATGTTCTGTCTTGGATCTATTAGGATATGTAAATACTTACTATCCCATGTATAAAATGGTATATTTGAAATCTGAAAACAAATTTTAGGCACACTTACGCAATGGGAGCAGAGAGGTCGAAGAAATTTCACTCGTTGCTGCAGAATTTGTGAGTGAAAAGTTGTCATTCAGCGAACGCTAATTCGGCAGGGGCCGACCAAAAAAGTTTAACCAGAAAGATCTCTGTCCGTTTTCTTAATTTAAATAAGAACATTGTCACAGTTGCCAATGGAAACTTTTCTGCATCTATTGCTGACCCAGGGATCAGGATCTAAACTAGACACTTAACGCAACAACTACAAAAAAAGTTGTGTGTGTTGTTAACACTAACGAGGCTTTGATGTGAAACACGACTATTCAGAAGCTTTTTCAATTGTGTATAAATCAGCAATGACAATCTTTCAAAAGATGCAAACTAAAAGGTAGTTCAAGTACCAAATAACTCCCTAATAAGCACCGATTATTCAGTGTTAAAACACTTTTAAGTAACTGTTTAATCACTGTTTAGTCACAGTTTGGTTACTGTTTTGTCACTTTTAAGTAACTGTTCAGTCATTGTTTAGTCACTGTTCAATCACTGTTTAGTTCACTGTTCTTTTAACCTCTTTTCACCTCTTTCCCCCTCTTTTACTCCTCTTTCACAGCGTCACGTGACGCTGAAGTCAAATTTTACTCCAAGCTAAAACTTTCGTACCGAAATTAAAGAAGTTTCACATCAAAAATGACATTCGTTCCACTTTGAACTACACAGAACTGAGCATGATTGACGTCTTAACTCGCGCAGTTGGCAAGCTATTACTAGTATTAAGGTAGGAGTACTATTTCAATAGTAAAATGTTACTGCAAGCCGCAGTTTCAAAAAGAAGAACAAAACACAAACACAGAATTTACGCTAGATTTACTATTAGTATGGGATATTTATACCAAAAGCATGTTAAACAAAACAAGAGCAAAATAAATGTAACAGGCAAATTTACTGTAACAATGGGTTTAGTAAACCAACGAAAATTTTTTCTGTGTAAGGCAGCAAAATACCCATATGGTGCAGAAACATCTGTTCGTAGTTCAAACCCTTTATAAAGCACACAGTGTGATTTTGCAAATCTGCTGAAATGTTTGTTTAGTCAATTTCTGTAAACCTTATCCTTCTTAATCTTCGATGGTTGAGACAGGCAAACAAGATGGGTGCCGCAATTACTTACAATAAAATCAGTGTTGCTAAACTTCTAAAATTCTAAATATTATTTGTTTTTTGAAATGAGAATCAATTGGCGAATGGTTTCATTTTTGCTTTACTCTTTCACGGCTACCAAAAGTTTTTGATCCTCGAGGGGAAAGTAAAGGCCTTTTACTTAATTAATATATGGCTACCGTTCAACGCTACTCGAAGTCGTAAAACAATTCGTTATGAAATCGTTTTATGTTCTTACTTAATGAAGAACGTATTAAATATTTGACGATGACTTTCTTTGTGAAAATGTTGAGAAAAGTATTTTGGTTCTTAGATAAGATAATCAAATAATTATTTGGAAAATTGGAGGTTCCGGATCGGAGAGTCATTAATGGCTTTGCTTCAAGATAGCGAAAAATTCTGAATCGCACCAGAATGAGAACAAGAGTGAAAATTAGATTTCGCATAACTTATAAGCATAAAGCAGAGACTTAAGTCAATTTGTAACCCAGAATGAAACATGAGTTCATGAGTCACACCTGAGGCTTTAGAAGAGTTAAAAATAAAAAAAAAACAAGTGAGAAAGTCGGTCAAGCCCGACTATAACATACTCTGTACCTGGAGAAGGAGCTGAATGCAGTGCTGCTGCTGCGCTCATCTCTAAGTTTCTCTCTCTCTCTCTCTCTCTCTCTCTCTCTCTCTCTCTTTTTTCTAACATTGTGCGGCGTTAGTTGTGAAAGGGTGGGAGGGGGTGGCGGGGGTGATTTACTTATGTGCTCATAACTTGAGAACCGCTCATCCGATCTGTATCATTTCTTCGGCAAATTGATACATATTGCTAATGACTAACTATCTCTAGAAGGTACGAATCATCTTTCTACTAAACTGTGGGAGATATGACGTTTTTTCAAAATTGCGGGGACGGTGGGGGGCGTGGCAAAAATTGAAAATAAACTTCATCTGCCTGCAAGTATAAGAAGCATTTGTCCTATACATGCCAAACCTCTATCTCTTACCATCTCTGAGATCTGTTTGTTCATACGGACGGACGGACGGACGGACAGACAGACAGACATGGCTATATCGACTCGGCTGTTGATGCTGATCAAGAATATATATACTCTATAGGGTCGGAAATGATTCCTTCTCCCTGTTACATATTTGCACAAACTTAATATACTCTATGTACCTTCGGTACAGAGTATAAAAAGAAGACTTAGGGCCGAATTCTCATTTTCTATATAACCTATCTATCAGATTAAATTACAAAATATAAAGCAATGGCCGATTTTTCATCTTCTTTATAAACTTTTAAATAACAGAGTAAAATCGAAGTATATCTGACACATAGCAGGTATCTCGAAGAGTAATTGGTTCCAAATTGTAACATTATCAGGCACAAGGCGGTTATATACGGGGGTGCCACAGAAATCTCTAGAGATTTTGCCGACGGTTGGTTTGTAAATCTCTCGAAAAAATCGTCGGTGCCACAGAACTTCGAGAGATTTCATTTTCTTATTAGAAAATCTAGTTAGAACTCCAGTTGTTCCAGTTGAAGTTCCATCTCTAAAAACAGGGCTGAATCTTTACCCAAAAAATTTCTCTTCCTTTAATTATGGGTCAAATTGATGTTTAAATTAAATTTTTTGATTGTGTCAAATGTTTTATAATGCATTTTTAAATTACTATTTAAATTTAAGTCATATTCTCCTTAAATATATTGCAATATTTAAAAATTTGATGGCGCCAAATATGAAGTATAATTTGCAGCCCTTAAGCGGCTGGCTGCAAGTAGATGGCGCTGCAATTGAGAAAGGGAGCCACTGTGCAAAGAGCTTTGTCAAATCTCCTAACACAACACGGGAGGTTTGAAACCAACCAAATGAAATTTCTGTGGCACCTAAGAATTGAAATTTGGTTGGAATTTGGTTGGAAGCGGTTTCTGTGGCACCCCCGATAGAAGTCGAGAAATCGGTTCTTAGTAAACTGTGAGATTTTAACTATAAATAAGTTTCGACATGGAAAATTCCAAGTGAATATAAAAGTAGATAACTATAACTTGGTTATAATTATGAATATGTAAATGGAATTTAGCTGGCTTGTAAACATTTTAAATAAATAAAAACCACAACTTTATTTGGTTATTTTCCACTATATTTTACTTGCACCTAGTCAAACGTCTTTAGGGCAAACTAGTAAAAATATTTAAGCAATGAGATAATTAACTTGATATTCTTAGTCAAATTTTTTATAATAAAATTTTCGACTTTCAAGTTCACAAAAAAATATCAAATCCAGCTTCTTAAAATATCTCGTTAACCCTTGAGTCTGATGTCTGTGAAATTTAAGAAGCACTCTCCAAAATGTTAACTTGAACTTTTGCCAAGTGTCTTGGCTGGCTTGTCGGCTTACTGGCTGACTGGCTGCCTGGCTGCTGTTACCAACTTGACTTGACCCGCTGGCAATTATCACAAGCTGTCAGGTGGCGGATTCACACGGAGTGGAGTGTAGAACCTGAGAGTCTCACTTGTTGCCAGTTTTGTTGTAACTGACTGCAATTAGACATGCGCAACTGCCACCAACAGAGACCAAGAGGAGAGCACTTAGGGGTCAACAGACCTGACTGCCCTGATGGATTGCTTGAGACTTGAAGCTGTAGTTTCCCGCTCGCTCTCGCTCTCTGTCTCTCTTTTGGCTAAGAGCTGTCCTCTCTGGTGGCTTGGGCACATCACACAAATCACGCACTTTTTGTTGTTGTTTTTTTTATTTTTTTTATTTGCCAGAGCGGATGAGGCGGCCTTTTAAGGCTGCATCATGAGTTTGCAAATTGTTGCTGCCTGACTCCGGCTCTGGTCTTGGTTTCCTGCTGCAAACTTTATGGCCAAGACAGTTGTTGGTAGTGGTGGCGGTGGTGGTGGTGGCGATAGCTCTGGGTCATTTTCTGAGAGGAAGAAGTCAAGGCAAATGCAACATGAAACCTTGCGAGCCGAAAGGAGCAAACGAGTAGGTGAGGTTATGATTTGAATGGAGTCGACTGGGGGATGTCCTATAAATGTTCATCAACAGAATAGATAATATTAACAGCCGCTGTTATTACACTGTTAATTAACATATTAAGTAAATTATGATATATATAACTTTCATAATATTTCAAAAATTTATAACTATAGGCTCCCAATAGCACGCAGCGCCCTCGACGCCAGGCGCGTACAACAACAAAATTTTCTTACATTTTTTTTATAAAATTGGATTTTAAATATGAAGTAAAGAAACATTGTTATGATTTCAATGATCTTTCTAATCCTAGACGAGTCTCAGGGCTCAAGATTTTATAATTTATATAAAAATCATCAAATTTTTAAAGCAAGGTCTAAAAGTAAAGTTTGCATGTAAGGAAAATGGTTTTTTTATTTACCTGATCATAAGTGAAAAATGTTTTTTTACCAAAGTGGTTTATTCACAGGGTATGCAGGCTTATCTTAAGGATCCTCTTGTAGTGCCCCCTAATTCCATATACCCCTGTGGTACCCCCTAAGTACCGATTATAAGAAAACAGAAAATAAAAAAACAGAAAAAAAGGAAACCAGTTACTGCTTACTGCTCCTGTGGCATGCTGTAATTGATATTGCAACTGTATGTGTTGAGCTCAACTGACTTTTCAGTCAGTCAGAACCAGAAGAAGACACCCTGTCCTCTGTCGATGCCACTGCCTCCGCTTACCTTACTCACACGTGTTACTAATGAGACATAACTCAAAACAACAAGATCAGCTTTAAGCTTCAGTTTTCGGTTCTCCAGCTCCTTCTCTGTGGTTGGGTGCTGCTTCTCTGATAACCTAATAAAGTCATAGCAATTAATGCTCTCAGTCACTGTACAACTTGTTTACCAAATCTGCCCCGAAAATAAAAAAGTTGCCAGAAAATGATGTCACTTCAACTCGCAATTATAGGCACTGAGTTTTTGCCTTTTATTGTATCATAAATTATTTCTCCCTTTTTTTCGGAGTGCTTTTGTTATAATTTTTGTTTTGTGGGCCGTGTTACCTTTTGTGTATTTTGAAAAATCATTATTTTAATCGTTTATTGACTTGTTTAAGGCGCCGCTAAATGTTTTTCATGGTACAAATTATGTGAAATGATTGAGCAGAAAGCTACGGAATAGGCGGGAATTTTTGGTTTCCTACTCAGTTGCTTTTATTTTTTTTGTGGTGAGTTATGACAGCTAAATTAGGGCTAAACATTAGTTGGCCTGTTCGAAATGATAGCGGTAAATGCTTTCTAGCTGTAAAAAAAAAGAAGAGGGGGAAAATGGGGAAGGGAAATTCGAAATAAACTGGACTTAAGAAGATTTTGTTCTTGAAAAGTTGAAGCGTATTAAGAAAGTCCTAAGCCAGTTCGAATAAAATGTTAAATGCCTTGCGCATGCCAATTGTGAAACGCACAGTCTTTGAAAATCCAGCAGGAAAAATATTTGTGGGAAAAGGAGTAACTGTAAAGTTCAGTTCAGTTCAGTTACCAGTAGCCAGCTGCGCTTTCAACTTTGCGGTTAACCTAAATTTCTTGCGTTTAGTTAGGAATATGTTGAATTTGTTGCAAATTTTAAGCAGGCTAATATTTGCTTTTGATTTACTTAAGAAACTACAATTCAAATTTTGTAAAATAACATTTTTTTTTGCATAAATATTATGAAATATAAAATATGGTTTCTTATTTTAAACAATGCCCTGTGTCCTGAAAATCTCTAGAAATTTTCGTATAAACGATGGCTTATCATCCTAAGCTTTGAAGACTTTATATGTAAGCTGACAAGAAAAAGTTGGGTTACTTGATTATAAGGAAGCAAAAACGTTCGATTGCACTCAATTTGGATTTCAAACAGCCGATTGCAACTCGCTTAAACTGCCTTTGCACTTATCATACATCTCTAAGGAAAATCTCTGAATATTAGTGTAATAGCAAATCAAATATCTCTAAGAGACAATTTCACTATGATGAAATGAGACAGGTTCTATTTCTATTTGGAGATATATGACAAAGATTAAACTTTTAGACGGCTCCAGGTCTATAATTTATGATTTTTGCTTAAAACTTTTTCAAAACAAGACACATACACACCACAAAAGAGGCTGGTTGACCATATAGCTATTTCATAAACTACCATAATTCAATCATCAGTAGTCTTTGTCTATCCTCAGTGAATTAGCAGACTCTACTCCATGCCAACATGGCTATAACCGCTTGGGAATCCCAAAGGCAGGCTTATAGCAAAAACCGACATCAGCAGCAAACGCCAAGTCACAGAGGTCTTTAAGAGTGTGTGTAAGTGTAAAGGCAGCTTTTGCATTCTTTCTTCAGTTCTAGTAACCGAGAATATTTGAGTCACTCTACATATAAGGGAAAACAGTTTATACGATATCCTGTATAGAATTCTGGGACATACCCGTTTAACAATATCAAGACACTGTGAAGACCGACTTTTGTGAAGGTCCTTTTAAAACAGTGATATTGAGAAATAAGGCTAGAAAAATAGGTTGCAAAAATCTTGAACTTTAAAAACCATAAATTGACTTTACGGTACTGGATCATCCCCTCTCCCTAGCTCTCACACATTGTCTCACACTAAAAAGCTTTCTTTTTTAACTCAAACCTCAAATGGCTCTGTCATCGGTCTAGAACAGCGATGGCCAGCGAGAGCGAGGTGTGAGTGTATTAGTGTGCGAAAATAAAGCTCCGTGAATTTGCTTCGACCTAATCGCTTCGAACCAAAGACCAATATAATCTCTAAGATGCCGAACGCCCATACAATGGTTTTGCAATATGCAGCTGTTTTTTTTTGGTGGCGCCGAAAATCGCGCTCTCTCCGCTCACACAAAGTTGAGAGCGTAAAAATCTAAAAATAGAATGCACTTGCTTGTGTGAGTAATGCTTGTCGTTGTATGCGTACAAAAACGCGGCTGGCTCTAGAGCGCGCTCTCTCTCTGGCTTCTGGACAAAATTTCAAGAGAGCGAAAAGCCAGATGAAAAGCCAGGGGGAAAAAATCGTGTGCAAAAAAATCGTATGGCGTTACTCATCTTCATATTCTAATGTCTTTGTTCGAACTCTGTCGAGCGAATGACGCCTTTTTGCTCTTTTGGTCTCAGCTTCGGCAAGCGATCGGGTCATGTACGTGTGAATAGCGAAATGTTTTCGCCCCCGGCGAGGAACCAAGGGCCATTGCTGGTCTAGAACCTCTAGGAATGGACAAAATTACTTCTTTTACTTTAAAATTAATCAACAAAACTTTTTAAGAATTTAAAAAGTTGATTTTCAAGTTAGTGTTATAAATTTCACAAAATGACAAAGCATTATGAGAACGAAATATTTAAGACAGCCCTCGTAATATGCATACCTGATATTGCTGTTTAAATTATGAGTCAGTAAACAAAAAAGAGCAATGGAACATGTTCTTCTTCAGTTGTTTATTTTTGTTCAATGAGTCTTGTTCAGTTAATCTTGTTTAGTGACTTTTGTTCAATGACTATTTTCAGTGACTTCTTCTTAGCTGTTTTTTACTTCAAGTTTCTCTGAGTTTTGTGAAAGTTCTAACAGAACCCAACAAAAACTGAACAATTAAACATGTTCTACTTCAATGGTTCATTCATCGTCATCTTGTTCAGAGACTCCTGTTTAGTGACTTTTGTTCAATAACTGTTTTTCAGTGACTTTTGTTCAGTGACTTTTAGCTTAGGGACTTTTGCTCAGCTCTTTTTACCTTCAAGTTTTGTTGAGTTCTGTGAAAGTCTGAACAGTTACTTTCTTTGATTCAAAGGCATAGCGATAAGTAAAACCATTTTACTTAAAATATTATTCAACTGTTGAGGCAGTTAATCTGATGAGTAATATTAATGTGTTTAGTCTATCAAGGTTAACATTTCTGAACTGTTTTCTCTCTGAATCTTGTAAAATGTGATGCATAAGAGATACATTTATGCAATAGACTTAAAACTTAACTAACATTCGCCGCATACAGTGCTCTTATACAGGCCTGATTTCAATTCCACTTCTGTTTTCGTATAAATGTTTGTACGTTGAACTATATGTTAATACTTTTATATGGAAGGTAACACTCATATCTACGGTTAGTAAATCTGTTTTAAGTAAAATGAAAATTACTTAAGCAGTTGAAACTGCCAGCTCAATGCCAAGTGGATTCAATTTGTGGAAAAAGAAAGCCTTGATCTAGTAACCACATATATCATTGCCACCTTTTATATAAATTTGTAAAAGAAAAAAGGGTTAATTCAAACGTTTATACGAAAACCGAAATGGAATTAAGAACAGACCTGAATATATAGTTATGTTCACAAATCCCAAATTTTTATATGAACGTTTCTTAATACATAATAGCTAGAACTGGTTCAGTTAAGGTGTTTGTTGGAGGTTTTAAAATCCTTGTTCAATCGCAGGACCGGTTAGGTTCAGTTTTAGTATTTCCGAACATTTTACTTTTTGAAAGGAAAACTTAGGGACTGGATGCGCAGGCAAAGGGCCTTATTTTTAGGTGCCAACCAGTGGTGGACCATCTACAGTGCATACAAAAGTGCTCAGCACCGACCCTATTTTGCCAATAATACGGCCGAGCAAAATTGACTTTGTGTAAGTGGCTACACAAACACACGCAATGCCAAAATGTGAATGTGTATTTTGCCGGCCCCTGGTGTGAAAAGACTGCCAGATAACTAACTACAAAATCTGGCAACTTGCTGGTGTGATTTTTTCAAAATGAAGTTCGTTATATTACAGATACTTTAGGCACTTGAAAAACATTAACACTTGGTAAAAATCAACAATAAATAAAATGTTGCCTAGCAACAATAGATGTCTTCCTATTCTAGGATTTTGTTAAACACATACCATTCTAAATGGGAATGCATACCAAAGCTATGCAGATTTGGAGAGCAAATGGCAGTTAAAGGAGTTGCAAACGCTGGAAATAGTCCTTACTTTGCGGAAACTTAACAGCTTTCAACTTCAAAAGCAATACTAGACATCGTTTAATTGAGTGTTCTTATACAAATTTCAATGAACCGGCTTTGGTTAAGAAGCATAAATTAGGTTTCAAACTGGCTAGAATCCCTGGTTCTAATATTATAAATAATATCTGGTACTATTTTTTTTTTTTTTTTAAATTAAAAACCTCACTATAAATTTTACATGCAAACCAAATAATTCGGAAAGCATAAAGTGCCTCTTAAAGTTGATACAAACCTTATTATTTTACTTTACTTTAGCCCAAATTCTTGCCTAACTCTGCATCAATCTGGGTTCTTTCAGACATAAAAAAAAAAATTCCAATCCATTCATTCAATAATGAATTTCATAATGAATGATCTTCAACTGTTACCCCAGATCAATTAGTTTTCAATTCTCTTTTTGTTATACATTTCTCCAATAGATTTTCTGCGGTTATTTCAAACAGAATGTTGAACTAATAGTTTTGGCTACAGCCTAAGTGTGATTAATGATGCAGCCAAAAAACTCAAAAACATAAAAAAATAATCATAAAACGAAAAAGGTTTCAACTCACCTGCCCAGCTACAGGCCAAGGACATGACAGCGTCTCGTCGCAGTCGTTGATTTTTCAAAAAAAAATAATAATACATTTTATGATCATCTTGGGTCTCGGGGGGTCTGTGGGTTCGAGACACTTTTTAGCTATACACGCGTCTATAAGACCTTTCGACTATTACATATATGTATATACAATTTGGAATGAGTTTGCCACGCTAATTTGTGTGTCTCGTCGTTCTTTTTTTTGTATTTTTTGTTTTTGTGTTGTTGAAATTTGCAAGTGTCTACTAATAGAACGTTTTGTGTTGTGTTAATGAATTCGAGAGTTTTATTGACACTTTGGCGTTTTTGTTTTTTTTTTTTTTTTTTGTTGAAGTTTGAGATTTGCTTGGGCAGCGCCACGTTATTTCTGAATTTCCATGGCATTATCAGTTTATCTAGCACTTTGGTTTGTTCAATTTGGCCAATCTCTCCTCTAGCGATAGCGAACTGAGCAGGCCGCTGGCTGACACAGCACTGATCGGATCGTCACAAACGTGGCCAACACGACAGGTAAGCAAGTAAGTTAAAATAACGTCAAGTCTACTGTAGAGTTCTCTCTGGCGCGCACCGTTCGTGTTTGACTTCCACTTTGCGACTTGCCCGCATTCAACGTCGACACGGGGTTTTTGTAACCTCGACTCTCCACTCCGAGTGCCCAGTGGTTGTCTCTGTCTAACGTTGGGCAATCGTTGGAGCGTATTAGCACAGGTGTAATTACCTGTTCATTCAATTTGCTAGCCATCTCTTTCACAAACGAAAGAGACACGCTCTCTCGCTCAGACACTCTTCTGAGCTCTCTTTGGCTGGCTGATGATCATTAACTCTTCCATTGCTTAAAAAATAATAAACTAGTGCTTCTTCAGTGGAAACACCTTTCTGACTTGGACTGCATTGACATTTTCACTTCCGCTTCTGTAATTTTATCATAATTTTTTCTGTAAATATTACCAAACCGTTTAGAAGCAATCTTCTTAACCGCTTCTTTGACGCTTATTAACCGGAACTTGCTTGCCTTTTTATAAAATTCCAGGCAATTTCCCATCGGAAGCACGAGCCATGATCACCCTTTAATTGAACCACATTATCATTATGCTGAAGGCTCCCAATTCTAAGCTTCCTTTGGGTGAAGCTCATGTACGAGAGTGCGCAGGCATTCATGTGGAAATTGTATTTACGCTACTGTTAGTTTAGTTGGGTGCTCTATGCCTTGAACAACAAAAAAACAAATCATTCCGCCGCTTAACGGAAGCCACCGTTAGACGAGCTCGAGTCCAACTAAACGCAATTAGTTGCAGCAACAAAGTGCAAGATACAAACTGCTGCAGCTGCTGTTAGATAGATGAGGATGCTATGGTTTAGCTTTCCATTTGGTTAAACAGCAACCAAACAACAGCCTGAAGATGAGCTGTAAAAAAAATAATGCTTAATAATAATAAAGGAAGTCCACAGCAATGCTTTAGTTTATGATTATAAATAAGCAGTGGATGTGTTTAATGAGGGTACATAAAAAACGGAGAGATAAAATTCTTCAACTGCTACACGACTCGGAATTATTTGCCGTAAAAATATCAAACTATTTTTCTTCACATAACATGGAGATAATTATTGCTTATTTCATTAATATTCCAACGGTTAACATTTTTAAATTGTGTAACTCAGTTAAGTCATTTCTCAGTAGTTTTCATACTTTTTAGTCAGGTTGGTCCGGAAAGTAATAGGACTGAGGTGCGCGCACCGACTGGATTCGGTAGAGGGCGTTCCTAGCTAACGAACGAGCGGCTGGTCAGTTGTCTTCGAGCACCTGAAGAGTCAAGACAGGAATTTTCGCGCGACGTGTTTCTTTGAGTGGTGCAAGCCGGCAAGAGGTACGCGATTAAATTCTGTGTGAATCTCGGAAAATGTGCGAGAGAGACGTTTAATATGATCAAGCAGGCTTACCCAGACGTTGCTTAAGCAAGGAGTGGTATGATTCGTTGGCACCAGGCCTTTTTGGAGGGCTAGGAAGAGGTCGCCGATGAAGACTCGTAAGTATTCGTTTAATTGCCCAGATGTTAAATTTTCCAAAATCTGTGGTTCATGACGGTGCATTTGAACATGCGCAAGGTGTGCGCGAAGGTGGTCCCAAAAGTGAACTTAAATAGTGACTTCTTGCGAACATCTACCTGACCAAGGCCGGCATCCCAACGCTTTCGCAGCCGCAAGTGGCTCCCCCGGACTTTTTTTGATTCCTCGCCTGAAAAGGCCGATGCAAGGCAAGCATTTTCAGACGACAGAGGGGATCCAAGCAGCATGCACCGCAGCTTTCAAGGCTATTTCAGAGAACGCCTTCCGTGACGCCTTCAATGCTTGGAAATCGCGCTGGCAACGCTGCATCGACGCAAAAGGAGCCTATTTTAAAAGTTTTTAAAGAACTTTAACGATTGGCTTAATAAATTTTTTTATATCGACTCAGTCCTATTACTTTCCGGACAAACCCTGCCCTGTATATAGAAATATAGGTCACCATCCAGCTTATGTAATGGTTTGGTGGGGAGTCGCCTATAATGGAGTCACATTGATGAAAAGGCGTCAAAACTTCGTCGAAAGTGTATCAATCAGGGGTGTCCCAGAAATCTCTAGAGATTTTCGTATAAACGATTGCACTTTGAACTAAACTTGGACTGCTTTGTTTGGGAAGTGCTAAGAATCAGACCGCCTACTAGATTATGTGAAAGGAAAACCGTACGCATCAAATCTACTTGGCTTTGAGCAGGCGGTTTCAAATCGCTCAACTTTCGTCATCTAATCTAGTAGGCGAGCATATTTGAACCCCTTAACATATAAATTCAAACAGCTTTATTATGAAATGCTAACGTTTATACGAAAACCTCTAGAGATTTCTGTGACACACCCGAATGTGACGTTTTGTAAAATGTTGTGAAACCTCTCAACTCAACATTATTTGCCATTAAAACGTGAACCTTTCAACAAAACTCCGCTAAATGGCTAAAAAACAAGTGAGAAAGTCGGTCAAGCCCGACTATAACATACTCTGTACCCGGTGTATATGCTGAATGCGTCGCTGCCACTGTGCTCATCTGTAAGTTTTTCTCTCTCTCTCGTTGGCTGTTGGTGCGGGGGAGGGGGGCTTTTTTACACTTTTCTTTTCTTATAACTTGAGAACCGCTCATCCGATCTTTATCATTTCTTCGGCAAATCGATACATATTGCCAATGACTACCTATCTTTATAAGGTTCGAATAATCTATCTATAAAACTGTCGGAAATATGACTTTTTTTTAAATTGCGGGGGCGGGAGTGGGTGTGGCAAAAATTTATAATAAACTTGATCTGCCTGCAAGTATAAGAAGCATTTGTCCCATACATGTCAAACCTCTATCTCTTACCATCTCTGAGATCTGTTTGTTCATACGGACGGACAGACGGACGGACAGACAGACAGACGGACATGGCTATATCGACTCGGCTGATGATGGTGATCAAGAATATATAAACTTTATAGGGTCGGAAATGATTCCTCCTTCCTGTTACATACTTTTGCACAAACTTAATATACTCTATGTACCTTCGGTACAGAGTATAAAAACGATGTACCGAACTTCATTTCTACGAATGATTGGACTGCTAGTAGCCCGGACTAAATCCTACAAAACAGTGGTCCGTTCTCGAGGCTATGGCTTGCTCTACGCGACACCCAAAAATTGAGTCTTTGAAGAGAGCCCCTGTCCGAGCATTGGACAATTTCTCAATGCATGAGGTTTGCATTAATAAGACACAGAGCGGTCTTTTGGAATAAATTGTTCTACGATTTGTAGCCATTGAGTGGCAGAATAAAAAGAAGAAAAAAGTTTTTAAAAATATTCATTTGATTTCATTTTATGACCAAAAAAAACCGTGAACCAAAACAACTGCACGTAAGTACTAGGTTTAGTACTTGCACGTAGTTATCTGTTCCAAACTAGAAATGTGAGGGCTAAGAATTACCAAGTGTATTTTTTGACATTATTGATATATAACAAATAGAACTCCGATTAAATAGAAGTAGATATCTCAAAACAATTTTATAAAAAAAAAAACGAGAAACAGTCCAAAGTTACCGAGCCGTAGGTTTTAATAAAAGTAGAACAAAACGATCTAAAGTCCTAAAACAGCCGATAACAATTTAAAAGAAGGAAAAAACAATCTCACAGTGCTCCAAAAAATTCTAGAAATTACGAACTTAATATATTGCATTCTAATGGATTAAATCCAAAAAAAAAACTTATCGGCGGGGCCACAAAAACCTCTTCCAACCAAATTTCAACCGAATTCCAATTCTTAGGTGCCATAGAAATTTGTTTTGGTTGGTTTCAAACCTCCCGTGTTTTGCTAGGAGATTTATCAAAGCTACCACTTGAGTATCTCCCTCTATCAATGGTGTAGCCATCTACTTGACAGCCAGCGGATCAATGGTTGCGAGTAATACCTCATGTTTGGTGCCAACAAATTTTTAAATTTTTCATTTCATTTATGGAGAATATGACTTAAATTTGAATTGAATTTTAATAATAAAAATGCATCATAAAACATATAACACAATCAAAAAATTTCAGTTCAAATTAACCCACAACTAAAAACAAAAGGAAATTATTGGGCAAAAGATTCAGCCCTGTTTTTAGAGGTGGAACTTCAATTGGACCATCTGATGTTCTAACTAGATCTCTTGAAGTTCTGTGGCGCTGACAAATTTTTGGAGAGATCTACAAAGAAAGGGGAAAACCCGGGGGGGTGGGGGTTGTTTTCGTTGTGGGTGGTGAGGAGGGAATTTGGCAGGACTGGGGTGTGGGAGTGGGGGGGGGGGGTTAAATTAAAGTTCTGGGCCGCCAGAGAAATTTAAGAAATGAATTTTTTAAAAAAAACAAAAATTCTTAACTAGTTCTAAAACTGTGCAAATTATCTTGCCCACATTTTCTAATGTCTTTGGTTATAACTTCTTCTTTTCAGGTTATTTCATGGCATTTGGAACTTCCTATTATAATCCAGAATCTTCACCCACCAAAAATTATTAGACTGATGATGGCTCCTATTTCGCTACCGGTATAAAACAATTTGCAAAATGGAAATTCCTACGTGCTCAGTTGGGCAGTTATTTTACTATAAAGCCAAATTTGCATTAACTTTAATACAATAAGCCCTTAGAAAATAATAATACAATTCCTTTTGTTCTACAGTATTAACAATACATCTACGTATATAATTTTGGCTAGATAGTTCATATAATGCTCATGTATGAACAATTTCTCTACTTGAGCTATTCGCGGCTCATGTGTTTTAGGCGCTTAAATATGTATGCATGTACAAGTATAAATATCTATTTTCACATAGTCATCGAACCGTGACGGCGCGTTGTTGGTGATGTACCTGTGCCTGTACCTACTATACCTGTGACTCTGTTCCGAATTCTAACCCCCGCAGCCATTGATGATCTAAGTGTAGAACATGCGATAATGTTTACGGCTCTCCGTTTATAGGGGTGCACATTAATTCCAAGTTTGTTTTTTTTTTCTGGCCAGAGCCTGCATGACAACAGTAGCCAAAAGGGATAATTAATTGTGCCTGGGTGACATTTTCCACCTTTTTGATAAGGAAATGACGCGGCGTAAAAAAATAAAAGTAGACAACTAGAGTTCATCTGCGGAAGTTCTCAGTACAAATTTCCGCTTATTGCCACAGTTCACTTTTGTGTCATTTCAGCATTTGTTGCTCTAAATGTAATAATATTGGTTGGGGGTTTTTTGTTTCTTCCATGTGACTCAGTTGCAGCCAATTGTGCAATTTCTTTTTCGTTTATTTTTGTTATTTGGCGCATTAGTTGCAATTATTGGCCAAGACAATTGCAAATTGCATTTGAAGAAAGCGTGGTGTTGCATTTGGTTTCCCCCTAAAATTTGTTGTGAAAGTTCCACCATATGGAGCGATCCTGCTGCCGCTGTCACAGTCACCGTTGAAGTTCTCACTTTGCAATTAAACGTTTAACGAACTTTCACCAAAATCCAAACAGGAAAAATCATTTCCAGAACCTTTTCGGAAAAGAAACTAACGGATGTGCAAAGTACACACCACTAAACCAAAAGTGGGAAGTCAGCTGGGGCTCAGGTCAAAAGCAATTGACCGCCCAGCAAGCAGAGGAAAGGCAGACAAAAAATAAAAAGGGGGGCCTAAAAGCTTAATGTTGGCCCAGCACGGCAACAACACCAGAAGCTTGGCTTTAACAACTCAAAAAGTATAACTAGATGATCGGGCTTTCTTTGGAATATGCGAATATTTTATACCCTTACATGGATCAGTTTAATTTCAATTCTTGGTAATACGAAACAATGGTTAAGAAAATTTACGCCTTTCTTCACGTCAAAAAATTAATAATTTTCATCACATTCGTTCAACAACATTTGATCTAGATCACGGTGGGCATGAAATTGAAGAGGACCCATCAACAACAAAAGAAAAAACAACCGTTGTCAGCGAGTCTCGATCGCCCAATATGCAGCTGTTGCGCATTCTGTGTCCGCGTCTTGTAGGCGCCGTGGACTTTGTTGCAGTTCTCAATCTAAAGAGTGAATTGCGGCGCAGTTTATTATATGGAAACTATATTATTAGCCGTTAAATAGATGGTGAGAAACAAAGATGTCAGAATCATGAGGATTCTTAATATTTGACCCTTTTGTACCGGTTGAACATGTGCCTCAGGAATCCCTGGGACTTGCGGTGCACACCTAAAAATTTCCGCAATGGGCAGGATTGCACATCTAGACCCGCACCCACCTCTAAACGGGATAGGCATACGATATATAAACTCTGGAGCAATACTATAGCCGCACCTTGTTTTTCCAGTGTACGCATAGAAAGAGTAGAGGTAGAAAAACTTTGCGATTACGGTTTGAAAGAGGGTTAAAAATAAGAGAAAATAAATGACAAACATCAACACTTTTAGTGCCAAAATTAACCGTTATGTTACATTTTCATTTTGTGAGAGGTGCACTACTATAGCCGTACAATATTACTTCTTATTCTGTGTTTGCTGGCGGCGAACTTTTTAGGCGTACACTTGGTTCAGTAACTATCTGTAATAAATTCGTAAATATGCCAAGTGGGCCAGTGCTGTCAGATATCGAGAAATGCCAATTTCTGGCGCTTGAGTGTCTAAAGAATTCGTCGCTCGGACAAAGTTGTGCGAAATGTTTATAAAAACCGAATTGAAGGACGTAAACCGAAGATAAGTCAGCGTGACCAGCGCCGATTAGTGAGTGCTGAAAGCAATTCATAATAGACCGCTAATGCGTTAGCGGCTGAATGTGGCCTAAAAGTGGCTCGCTGGGCCGTTGCACGGCCTTTAATGAAATCTGAAAACATAGTGCTACGAATATTTAAGGTGGTAGCAAGGTTACTGGATCGCCATAAAGAAGCCCGGATGAAATTCGCCAGATATAAAATGGGAACTGACTGGTCAAAAATAAAAAGTTTTTATAGAGAAATGGAAATATTAATTTATCTTTCTAGATAATTTTCTCGGATGGGAAACAGTTTAATTTGGACGGTCCGGATGGGTTTTCGCACTATTGGAGAGATTTAAGGGAGAAGCCCCTGTAATTTTCAATGAGAAGTTTTGGAGGAGGATCATTAATGGTTTGGGCTGCGTTCTGCGAGTGTGGATGATTGGAACTGGCATTTCCAAGCACTCATATCAACTCAAGGAAGAACGAGGACATTTTGAAAATGAATTTATTGCCTTTTCTTCGCGGTCGAAAGCGTCAAAAGTTCATTTTCCAATAGGACAACGCTTAAATGCACGGCTTGAATGCAATAATGTTCGGTTTTTGGAGTAGCCCGCGTGCTCCCCGAACATGAATCCGATAGAAAACCTGTGAGCGTTGCTGGTCCGAAGGATTTATGCTAAAAAGCCCTAAGTACAATAGAAGAAGAACTGTCCCTTAGTGGTTTAAAAAACCTCGTGGACAGAATGCCGAATAGGATCTATGAGTTAATTAGTGTTAAAGGAGGTTACACTCATTATTACAGTGTATAAAAATATATTAATTAGTTAACATTTTTATATAAATTTTTTAATTTAATAAAGTGCGGCTATAGTAGTGCACCTCTCACAAAACGAAAATGAAACATAACGGTTAATTTTGCACTGAGAGTGTAGATGTTTGTCATTTATTTTCTCTCATTTTTAACGCTCTTTCAAACGGCAATCGTACCTCTATTCTTTCTATGCGTACACTGAAAAAACAAGGTGCGGGTATAGTGTTGCTCAAGAGTTTAGTACATGGCGATCAGAAAAGTGACATAGTCTATGTCACAAGTTTGACGCTTCGCAAATGCTTTAAGACCGGTACAAAAGTCCAGAACTTCATCTGAGACATTTTTTGCTTTGAACTTTAAATTTGATGTATAAGTGTACAAAATAACGCAGCGATGGGCACATAGTGTTTCGTTGCGCCTTTAATTCTGGCCTTTCAAAAATTGAAAGCATTTTTTGTTATTGCGTTTTATAGTGGAAAACGGCTAAAAGTCGACGTAAATAAACGCAGAACTGGTTTCAAATTTACACATATTTTCAAATGGTTTTAAAACTTGAAAACGATTAGACCAAATTGCATTCTTCCTTCTGCGAGTTAGTACGTTATTCCTTCGCGAAAGTTTACGAAAAAAGAAGAGTTGGAAAATGTTCAACAGGTGGCGCTGTAGGCGCACATTTCCTTTTTTTCAGTTCAATTCAATCACAGTTTATAATGTGGCGCAGTAGGCGGTCATTCCATTTAACAGCTTAGCATTTGTTCTTTTGATTTGTTTTGTTTTTCCAGTTGTTTTCCAAATTTCAATTGGATCGACGGTCAGAAAAGATCAACAAAGCTTACAAAACGATTGGGAAGAGCGCCCCTTAAAAGGTTTAAAATAGGCATTTAATCACCTTTAAGCTCAACTTACCAAATATCTAAAACCGTTTGACTTTATATAATAAGAGGCTACTAGATTAAATGACGAAAGTGAGCAATTTAAGCGCTCAAACCAAGTATGTTTAATACGTGCGATTTTCGGTCCGTATGATATAGTAAAATGTAAAAATTGGCGTTACTGGCGTGTGTGCTTATAATTTTTCGCACGAGAGAAAGGGACCTACAGTGTAACGCCGAATCCGAACGCCAAAGTTTGAGAAGCTTTTTCATGGCTAGTTACTTCACAGCTGGCGCCAATAGCTGGTAAAGATGACCAGATGTGTAAAAGCTATTTTCTTAAGAAAGAAAAAAACTTTTTATTAGATGGTCCGAGGAGAAATTGAACCCACGCCTCCCGCACAGCAGACCGACATACTAGCGCCACACTCAGCCACATATCATCTAGTAGCCGGTCTCATTCTTGTCATAAAAAAGTAGTTCAAGTTTAGTTTGAAATGCAATCGTTTGTACGAAAATTCCGAAAATCTGACCGTGACAGTTTGAATGGCCTTTTTGAATATCAATCATAGAACTTTTTAGCAGGCTCTAGCTCAGGCAGAGATTGCTGATGATTGAATCTGGAGATTTATGAAATCGCTGTACAGTCGACCAGCGTCCTTTCTACTGTGTGTGTCTCGATTTTAGAAAAGTTATAAACAAATTTAACTTATTGACCTGGAGCCTGCTAATAAGTTCTGTGGTTAAAAATTTAAATTATTTTGGATGACTATAAAAATTTAAATCACTTTAAAATAAATTTTTGGGCCCGAACAAATTTATGTTTTCTAAATATGGCTAAGCCTAAAACACTACAGTGTTTTCTGTGTGTCAGACAGTGACTTATTTGTTGGAATGGAAAATTTTTCTGAGCAGAAAATATAATATTTATTCCTTATATTTGCGATGCTGTTGGAAGATTTGGGATTTAATTATAAATTTGGCTTTAACAGCTTGTAGAACCGTGCTTTTCGCTTCTTGTCCGGTATGCTTTTTATTTTAGCACGACAAAGTGGGACCATTAGTTTAACCGCGAATCCGAACGGCAATTTTTAATAAACTTTTTCATGGCAGTAGCTGTAAAGATGACGGCTGCGTAGAAGCAAAAAGACATTTAATAAATAAATAAAATGTAACTTTAATATTTCCAAAACTTTGTAAATTTTTTTATAAATTCTACAAACTCTTAATACCCTTCCTTTCCTTTTTGTATTTTTTGTGGGGTATCAGGTACAAAAACAAGTCAACATTTTGTAATGAAATACTAGAAATAATAATAATAATAACCCACATGGATGACCATTTGACTTTAAGTGAAGTCATCAAAACAAGCCGAAGCCGGCATTCAGCGACAGAAAACAGAAACAAATTCTGTGAAACTTTTTGTCCAGAGAGCCGCGAACATAAAACCCAAAACCAAAAAAAAAACATACACACAGAAAGAGGATTTCTTAATTACCTCAGAGGGGGCCGGCCACGTTTAGGGTCGTTTCTTGTATTGGCCTCATCATAATTACAGGGCAAGTTCTTATTGTAGCTGCTCCATAAGCCAACGGGGCAATGATATGTCGCGCTCTATTGCCAGCTCCCAGACAATTATTTTACGAGCTAACTGAAAACTCATAGCGATTCAGTGAAAATTCTGTTGTTTTTTTTTGGTTAGTTTTATGTCAAATTCTGGTTACGGACGGCTGCCTTTGACAGATCTGCGATAGGAATTTTTAAATGCTGCTCAGGTTCACCAAAAAAAATGTCTCTGGGTGCAATGGCATTTAGTTTTCTAACCCATTTTATTATAGCATTTTCTAATAGAAGAAAGTACAGTTGACTCACCAAAGAGATTGCAAAAAAACAAATCGTATCAAGCCACATACATACAGACGTTCATATATATGTATAAAAGCCAACGGAGCAGAAAATCAAAAAACAACAAAATATGTAAGTGCAAAGGCACAACGAGACAACCCATCCACATCAACAGGTTGCTGCTGCTGGGAGACCCTACACACAAGTATGATAATAATTTAGACGCTTATCTCTTGGTTCGAGTCGGGGGCTAACATGCAATATGGCCTGGACTTGAGGCCTGACTTCACTGATGCAAAAATTTTTCCGCTGGAAAACTGTGGAAACAAATGATGTGCTAAACACGCAGAGCCCGCAAAGCCATGGTGCTGGAATGATGACGGGTGTGCTGGTTTGGTACAGTTACGTCAAAATGTAAAGCACTTTCTTGGCCAAGAACTTGAAAACACTAAGGTGAGTTTTGTTCTTTTATTTAAGGATCTAAGTTGAACTTTTCATCAAGGATTCAGAGAGAATCAAAGGAAAAAATTTAAAAGAAAACAGCGGAAGCATGAAAAAACGGAAGAGCAAGGGAGGGAAAAAGAATATAAACAGAAGCTTAGCAATATGAATAAAACAAGAAGTCAATTACGATAAAAAGAATAAAAAAAAGAAAGTGAGAAAGGAGAAAAAAGGTAACAAAAAAGGAGAAGGAATAAAACGGAATAGAGAAATAAAAGAGAAACAAAACGAAAAGTGAGGAAAGGAAAGAAATTAAAAATTAAAAAGAGAAACGGAAAAGCGAATTAATAAAAAGAAGGATGATATAGGATGGTTGGGAATAAGGAAATTTTATACGATTTTATATGATATAATGATAAAGGGATAGGTGAGAGAAAAGTAATAGAAAAGAGAAAAAAAAAGCAGTAAACCTAAGAAAAACCAGAGGAAATAAAATCGAGAAAGAAATGAAAAAGAATGGGATAAAAATACTAGGAGGAAGAATAATAAAACGAAGAATTTTCGAAGCAAGGCAAAAATAAAAGTTAAAAGAAAAATAAAACGACAAAGAGACAGAGAATCGAAGAGTTCGTTAAAAAGAAAAAAATTAAATGAGAAAAATAGGAAGAAAAGAAAAAGAAAGGAACGAGAAGGGAAGGACGCGAGAATGATGATAAAAGAAAATATTTGAGAAGTGTGAAGAGAAAAGGCGAAATGATGGTGAAATCAAGAAGGGTGATAGAACAGTGAACAATGAAGAAAGAGTCAGTGTGAACTCACTGTCAAGTCACTGTCAATTGACTGTTAAGTAACTGTCAAGTCACTGTCTAGTCACTGTCAAGTCACTGTTCAGTCACTGTTCAGTTACTGTTGGGTCACCCCCACTTTCCCTCCACCTCACTTTCCCATCGTCTTATTACCAAGGTGATCCCTTAGCTGTAAATTGCGCTTATGCATTGATCCCGACATGATATGGCATTAACGTTTTCCATTCCTTCTATTTTAATCCTCTTTGGTATTTTTAGTATTATATAATTCTTTAGTCACGGTAAATAGGCACAATTACCCCACCTTTTTCTTTTTCTATATGAAGCATTCTTGTTGTTTGGCCCGATATTAATATCTGAACCGCTTAAGGGTCTTGCCCGCTGCTATAAGTGCTCGCCAATCCTTTCTGTTTTGCTCAACTTTTGACTTGGACTGATCTAATGAACCCCATGAACTTGATCTGTTTGAACCTCGATCTATTTTAGCTTGCTCTGTTTTGAGTCACTGGGAATTTGAGCTGACTAACTAAAGCCCCATACGGAGAACGGCGTAAAATTCGTTTCGATACAGTATTTCACATAAATAGAAACACTTTCTAACAGCACATGAGCATCAAAGCAAAGCCATGCTGTTTCTATTTATATGAAATACTGTATCGAAACGAATTTTTCGTCGTTCACCGTACGGGGCTTTAAACCAAAAACAATTTCTGACTTGATTTACTTAAACCTATTTTTTGAAACATGAATCAAATGGCAGTTTGACTCCCGTTCATGCAGGGTTCTAGTATATAAATTTCGGAATGATATCGATAGTCAGGCTTGACCGACTTTTGTAATTATTATTTTATATTTTCTATTTTTGTCATGAGTAACGGCATGCCCAATACTCCTAAAAATTACCCAAAACGCCAACCTAATGGTAGGGTCGCACTGTTTTTCCGTCCCATGTAATACTTAAGTAAGTCCGTTCGTTATAACGAATAGGCAACAGCTGAGAAAGTTAACTTCGAAAGCAAAACAAGTCTGAGCATCAGTCGCAGGCTGGGCCTCGAGGCTCACTCACTCTCTCTCTCTCTCTTGACAACTTGATAAATTTCAGTCAGTAATGCCCATATGACACTTGCCGATATTGGTGACCGAGTGTATCGGCCAATAATAGAAATTAATTTTTTCGTCACCACATAACTTTCGATGCAGGATTACTTAACTACTCGAAAAAAAAAAAAAATCATCAAAATTTGGATTTGGCGCCATACCCCCCCCATTTAGGTTGGCAATCTTAATCATTTAATTTGTTCCAAGTAGATTTGTTTACATCAATTTTGAATATGATATCTCTCAAATGGCCGCCTCTGGCGTTGATGGCGTATTGTGCCCTTTTTGCAGCATTTTCCATCGATTTCGCCAACATTTCGGCCGGAATAGCGGCTATTTCTTCACGAATGTTGTCCTTGAGCTCTTCTACGGTCCTTGGCTTGTTAACGTAAACCTTTGACTTCAAATATCCCCACAAGAAGAAGTCAGGCGGCGTCAAATCGGGCGAACGCGGTGGCCAGTCCAAATCACCACTTTTCGACATCAAACGGCCCGGAAACAATTTCTTCAGAAAATCGATTGTTATGCGACTTGTGTGCGGTGGAGCGCCGTCTTGTTGAAACCAGAACTGCCTCATACGCTTTCGACGAATAATTGGCATCACAAAATTGGTCATCATGTCGCGATAACGCTCCTGGTTGATGGTAACAGCATGGCCATTTTCATTTTGGAAGAAAAACGGCCCAATGACCGTTTTCGCACTAACGCCGCACCAAACTGTGACTTTTTCGTCATGAAGAGCACTTCTTGAATCTCCTGAGGATTTTCAGTGGCGTAAATACGGCAATTTTGCTTATTTACGGTCCCATTCAATGTGAAATGGGCTTAATTTTTTAAAAGCACGTTGAGTTTTCACAATTGACTTGTTCTGTTGAATGTAAATTTCAACTATTTCAGAGCGCTCGCGTGGCGTGTATTGTTCCATGGTAAAAATCTGCTTGGACTGACGCTTCAAACGCGGTATGTCATTAAGCGATCTGACATCTCTGTCAAAAGTTATGGCGTTGCCAGATGGGTCCGTCGAATATGGACAACCCTGTACACCTCTCGCTTACTTTGGTTAAAATTTTATATAAGGTGTCTATAGCTCAACTCTTCTTTCACAATATTGGCAACCAATATCGGCAAGTGTCATATGGGCATAAGCAACTGTTGTAAGCAAAGCATCTCCGCTGACGAATTTTTTGTGTTTTACTTAATAGCTTAGTAGGCTTTGTGATGAAATAAATTACTCTCTCGCTCTCTTTGACACAAATATACGGAGTTCTGAGAGAGCGAGTGAGCCTACCTTGTTTAGTATGCCTTGAGCAGGTCGACGCACTATGGTCCCAAATCCCAAAAAGCTGGCCAAATGTCGAAAAAAAATATTTTTTTTATGTACTTTTAATGATTGGAATAGTTGTAGTGGTACATCTAGTTTGTATTCTGACTGTTGATAAGGAGGAAGTGTCCCCACCTGGCTCAGGCTTGAACTCCGTTCGTGAGCGTCGATCGTGCCTCATCGTTTACTCGTTATGCATCGAAAATAACATAACGTTTGGAAGCGAATAGAATAGCGAATAATTAACCGATTTGGATTCTGAAAAATGGATTTTACTCTAGGAAGTAAGTACAATTTAAATGTATTGCTCAAAATTATTATTAACAATGCATAAAATAGTGAATCGTTAATAAAAGTAGAGGTTTTTTCTTGGTCACATTCTGAAAAGTCGTGTTAGAACAAGCCATAAGTCAAAACTCCCATCAGATCCCACTCTCAAACAAATAAGAAATTGTTGTTTAGACAATTCTTTAAAACATATCCAAAAATTAGCTACAGATAGCTGCATATTTAGTCTCGGTGATGATTTTTGTGCCATATTTGTCGATACATAATATATATACACTGCTCGACAGCACACTCCCCCAATTCACCAAACCAACTTTTTCTAAAGTATTTTGGTCCGCTGAGCACGAAAATCGATATGAAAAAAAAATCTGTCAAATAGTTATCGAGATATTATCGATAAGCCTGTTTTTCGACGTTACAGCCAAATCAAATACGTTTTCAAAGAAATTGTACGCCACATTGGTTCCGCCATTTTGTTTTTCTAAATTTTGACATCAGATTCGAGATCAGCGACCCCAAAGACCCCCGAGTACAGACTTTCATCAAAATTAAATACGTTTTTCGACTTTTGGCCGTCTTTTTGGGATTTGGGACCACTGTGCGACGTAGCTCTGCCATTCAGCTACAAATATTTTTGAAAGATTTCGCTTGACTTTTAAATATTTTATTTGGCCTTTGACTCCTCCTGCGACCAAAAATTTATTGTCTTCTTTTTACTTTTATTTTTTTGAATTTTTATTCATTTTAAAATCTTTTAAGACAATGGGTTTGTCCTTATCTCCATTCCCAAAATCCAATGATACATCTCGAGCCTGTCAATGAAGGCGCAGTGAAGTTTTAAAACTCACTGATTTTATTTCTCATTTTATTTTTTAAATTTTCTTTAAAAAAAAAAAAAAGAAAAAAAAAAATCTTAAAAGGAATAAGGAATGAAAATTATACCTGGGAGAAAAAAGAGGAGAAAAGAAAGGTAATGAAAACAGGGTAATCCGTGATATTCAGAAAAAGATTCAGTTGATTCGACTTTTATAATCCTAAGAAAGATTACTTTTAACCCGGAAAAATCTTAAAAAAGATTGTATTAAGCTAAAAATTCGGTCACAATTAAATCCTAAAAGCAGGATCATTTTAAGCATTTTCGAGATTACTTTAAAGATCGATATTTAATAATAATTGGATTCCAGGAACTCTCCTTCCTTTGCTCCTCGACTGAGCTCGACACGACTGGAATGGTATCACAACGCACACCACCATCGCCCTCGATTGTTGCCACATGTCTAAAATACTAATTATATTTTTCCGCTCTCGCTTCTTAATATATGAAAATGTGATCTCGAAAGGGATTATAGTAAGCACACTTGGAATGATACAACTTCTAAAGACTTGAGTCAATTCTTAATAGCTTGCATAGCATTGCATAGAATATCCAGTAAGTCCGGATTGAATTTGAGAGTAAGCCCAATCTAAGATTAAAAGAATTGAAAATATACCGACAATTTTTTTTCTGAGTCGAAAATAAAGGAAGCAATATAGGAAGTCAAAAAGACACAGAAGAAAGTATAATAAAAGAAAGATGAATAAAATGGTTAAAAAGAATAATGACGGAAAATGAATGAAGAAGGTAAGAAAGAAAAAGATCTGAAAAGAAAGAAGGTTCAGAGAGAAAGAAAAAAAGAACTATAAAAGGAATATGGAAAGAAAATAGAAACTAGGAGGTAAGAAAGGAGAAGAAAGGAAAAAACGAAGAATTGAATTTAATTACTCAAAAATTACAATGAAAATTTGCCACAAAAAAAGAAATTTTGAACGAGACATAAAGAAAGAAGGAAAAAAAGGAGGTAAGAAACGTAAGCGCATTTACAGAAGAAAGTTAAAAGAAATGCAATTTGAATATTATCGGTCCGAGTTTCCTACGATTTGTACTTAAACCCCCCAAAACTCAACGTCATTCTTTGTTTCAGAGTGTACCCATCCACCAGCTGGCGCTTCAATTAAAAAGCAATAACAACTCTATTATTGGTCCATAGTTGTAACGCATCAATAAACGTCGTTGCAATTGTCGTCTTCCACCGCTGGACTGCTCCTAAAGATGACGTGAGATATGAAGCGCGTTCTAAAAACAATAAAAACAGAAATCAATTTCCACACAAAGTAACCGGGCCAACATCTGCCGGCAACTGCAATGATGCGTAAACGTGTTGAAGATGTTGCTACTGGCGACTGGCCCAGGTTCAGGTTCAGGCTCACACCTTAAATGGCGGACAAGCTCGAGTAACTCGAGAGTCTGTGATTATCGAAGAAAATATTTATGAACTGATGGCCACAATCATTGATGTTGATGATGGGGACTTGTGAATGGAATGGAAGATGTTGTCCAGCCATAGGCCACAAAGCAGGAAGCACGCTTCAAGTATCTAAAGGGGCTGCTTCTATGTCCAACAGGTGTAATAATTGAAATTGCGTTTCGTGAAAGAAAGAAAATAAATAATGCGAGTCAAAGCTTAAAAATGTAGTTAGTCCTGCCGGACTCCTTTCCCACGCTCTCCCTGACCTGGCCTTAATTAGCACTCAGCCAAGCGTATCCATATGTCGCGCCCAAGTTGAGCTGCATTTTTTGGGCTGGAATGACTTACGCATTTCAAATGAAGCAAATGAAAATTTACATATCAATCCTCCCCATAGACCAAATTATGCTCCTCATGGGCTGATAATTATCTTTTGCGAGCACTACGAGCTCTAGCCTACGTAAGTGTGTCTGTGTGGCTTGTAATTGAATTGGAGTGAAGCCGCGAAAAGGTCACAGACATTGCACATTGCAAGCGCAGTCAGCAAAAAAAAAAAAAACAGCCAACACTGCCCTACAAATTGAATGGAAGGCAATGTCTTACAAATTATAATTTTTAAATGGTTTTCAACTTTAAGATTTTTAAGTTTTTTGATAAACTTATTTTGAGTCCAATATAATTTGGTAATGTAGACGCATCTAGTGGGCAGAAGTTCATAGTTCTCTAGTTAATTTGGGTTAATTCGAGTCAATTTTTGAAGCTGAAGGTGAAAGAGAACTCCTTTTGACTACACTCAGAAAAATTGGCCTTCTAAAAGATAGCGCAAATTTCTTACTTTTATACCCAGTCCGTTCTTAGAACAAGTCCATGCTCTCAAAAATATACCACACGTCGACGAACAAATTAAGAAAATTCATTGTTAAGACGTGTCTTTAAAAATGACCGACGCATTTGATATGATGATAATACCTTAAGTAAACATAATTAAAGTTTGGCATTTATTATGTTATATTAGTGGTATTCCTGAAAGTGATTTGGTTTTGATTTGCTTTCGATTTGATTTCGTGAAACAGCTGATGACAGCTGCTCCATACAAAATGAGCAGTGTGCCCAGAAAATGCAATGAAATTAAGGTCATACTAATTAATTTCGTAAAATCAGCTTCGAAGCTGATTTTGATTTGCTTTCGCTTTAGTGTGACAGTTCTCTTAGAAAACTGCTTGACTTGGTCAAAGATGGTCATGGGTACTTATCTGCACAGCTCTCCTAGAAAGTTACAAATTCTTCCACAATTTTATTCTGCCCTTCCTCTTTGGTGAAATTGATACGTGTGAAATTGTATGAAAGCAAATCAAAATGAAATTAGATTCGTCCAATTCTTTGCTTTCGCAAATAAAAATTATCTAAATAAAATATTAATCAGCTAAACTTTACAGAAAACAATATGAGTTTCTAAAATCATGTCCATTTGATCATGGTTCTGTTCTTTAAGCGCAGCTGTTGGCAAATGAAAGGTGGCAGATTGAACAGTCCTAAACAGGTAAACAGGCGGGTATATAGGGGAATTAAGAACCGGAAACAAAATTTATTAGAAATTTTTGACAAATTTTCCATACTGATATTTTTGAGATTACATGACAAAAATGGCTATAACTTGCTCAATTTTCAAGCTACCGATATGTTCAGGCATGCAAAATGTTTGGAAAAGATGCGGCTTTTACATATACAAATCTCGCCCTGCCACGAGCGTTTCGAGTGATTGCAAACGCGCCTCTTGAGTCGGCGTTGCCTGATTTTAATAAAAAAAGGCTTGAGTCTCAAGGGTGTTCAATTTGTAAATAATATGCATAAAAATTAAATGTTAACATGTAAGTTTATTAAAAAGCATTTTACTAAACGCTAGTAAAACGTAGTCATCGCTAGTGAAAGGTCCTGACTCCAAACGCTAGTTAAGTGTCGAACTTCGTTTTAAAGTTAATACAATTTGATTTTTGTGTTAAAACGAACAAAAAATTAGATAACTGAATTTTCCGTTGATCTGATATGTGCAATTGTAAGCGGTGCTGTCAAAGTGAGTAAGACGAGGGCGCTAGGCTTTTGTTCTCCGATCGTTATAAAATTATTTATAAAGGGAAAAGCATCGACAGATGTCCAGGCGAAATTGTTTTATGAAGGAGCTTAAAGACTTGGCGAATGTACAATGGGCGAAAGAGGGGCTGCGGCTGGAAGAACGAGTAAATCTGACCAACTCCTCGGTGCTTGAATTAAATGCGTGTCCGGCAATGTTTTTTGGAGCGGTTCTCTATGATGCCTACGTATATCGTCGACTTGAAAGCGGTCCGATGCGGATCAATACGGGTGCACTCTAGCCTCTTCTTACGGATTTGTTCTCCTTCGTCGATTGCCATCTGTCGTGCGAGAGCATTTATTTAATTAAAGCAAAACTCTTGCCTTAATATCGTTCGCCGTTCTCTCGTATCGTACGCTAGGTTACAAGGTATCTTTTTATTTTGGCGGGCGGAAAATTTGAATTTTTGTGTGGGAATAACAATATTTACTTAGTTAAAGAAAATTAAGATTGTTTTGTTAAAAAGGACTAAACAATAGCTTACATTTCAAAATGTTAATAAAAACCGCATTTAAAGTCTTAATCTAATTTGCACTTTCGGGGTGTCTACCCTATGCAGTCAAGTTCGAAAGGGTTTGTGAACTCGCTGAAGTTCTGTTGGCATGGCGAAAATATTTCAGCGATTTGGCAAACCGAAGCCAAATCGCTAGTGAATTCTGTGGACCTTGATATTTTTTTCACAATTTTTGAAGGATGGGTCTTTTTTGCTAGACTAAGTTTTGAAAAATCCCTTTTTTTCAAGAAAGGTAAAAAAAATAAAATTTTTTAAAAGGACTTTTTAATCCTGAACATTTGAAAACAAATTGCAAAGCTCTGCCTTAAACCGTTTTCGAGTTATTTAAAATTATAAAATTCACAAAATTACGCTTTTAAGCGTAGAACAAAAAAAGCTCAAATTTTGGGTTAAGCTTTTCTCATAGTAAGCTCCCTTTGGGCCAATTATCATCCATTTCGGAAACATCATGCCAGAAAAAAACTTTTTTGTATGGAATGCCCCATATATATGTACTTTATAAGGTCAAACTTTTGCACCAACTTAATATACTCTATGTACCTTTGGTCCATTGAATAAAAAGTGGTTTTATTACCATAGTTCGTTGTAAACCAAGGCTGCAAACCTGTAAAATTTTGTTCAAGGTTCGGTCCGGGGGTTCGAACCCTTTATAAAGTGTAAGATTCGGTTAACGGACCGGTTTCTGTACTTATTGAAACTAAGGTTTTTGTTCGAATCTAGGTTCATAGATTGTTACACAGATTTTTGCCTGTAATCAGCCAATATTTATCATAATTTTTTGGCTTAAATAATGCATTAGGGTTTAAAAATAACATACCAAAAATTTAATCCGCCCAAAGTTTCTAAGTTTCTAAGGCGAAGCCTGGCTCCAAAATCGATGAAATTTCTGAAAAATTTTAGATATTGCTACCAATATTGCAACAAGTGTTTTTAACGATGGCCTTATATCAAATTTGAGAACATTTGATGTCATGAACTTGACAATCGGCACGAAAATTATTATATAAAAAACAAAACAAAGAGGGAAAAAATAAAATAAAAATATAAAAAAAATTATAATAAATAACAACCCAAAAAAATTATTATTTCCTACTTTTTAAATAACTCTTTACACTTTCCAACCCCCCCATTACCAAACAAAAAGAATATTCCAAAAAAAAAAAATGTAAAATTCTTCATTTTCCACGGAAAAATGTACGGAAGTGGTTGTCGATATTTCTCAAAATACCAATATCGATAATATCAAAAATCCAAATTTTCAATATCGATTTAAATTCATATCGTATTTGATATAACGCCTTCAAAAAAACATCGATATATCGATAGTATCGTTATTTTCTAAAGCTTAAGATAACTGAAAAGCTTTAAAGGAACGTCTTCACCATAAAACTGCTAGTGACGATTTTTAGAGACCGTTATATCTAATCTTTTCAACAGTTTCCAATAGTTTTCTGAAACTACACTGTACATTTTTTTCAAATTACATTAATAGTCAGAGTTTCTTTTCTTTAAACCTTAAAAGCGTGTACTCAAAAGAGATACAAATTTAGTTGGGCACATTACTTCGTATAAGAAAGGCTTCTGTTCAAAAATTGTTCTGATTTCAAAGCAGTTCAAACGTGTTTTTTTTCATGTGAAGTATTGTGACGAACTAAATTTGTATCTTATCTGAGTGTAGGCTTTAAAGACTTACAGATTATGCTTTAAAAAAATATCAAGTGAAGAATTTAAGAGAACCCGCCTAATGTGTTCTCCAGTCATTCTGCTTCGGGTGTCTGTAAGTCAGCGATTGTCACCTGATACCCCCAGGGCCGAAGACATTTCGCTATTTACATATAAACAATTTAAACGCTTGCCGAAGCTGAGGCCAAGAGAGTAAAGTATCGAAATGCACTTTCAGACATCACGAACAATTCATCCGCACTAGCTCTCCTATAAGCTATTGGGTTCATGACGATATCTTCAATGATTCTAATACTGACACCTAATATTGCAGCGTATTCTGCATCCATACGTGTATGATTAGTTCTTGAATGCGATTTTAAGTTGTATTACCAGATGATTTATCAGGCTAGCCATATAATTTGCGCCTATTACCATAGTAACTTTTCTGATATATCGTTTATAAAAATATCGATAATCGTCAATATCGGCATACAAAATATCATATCGGAATAACCCTTATCGTCCAACAAAAATATCGATATATCGATATATCGATAAAATATTGACAACCCTATTGATTTACCCTTCTTGCATCTTCTACCTTCTTGCTGCAATAGGTCGGAAAATGGGTTTTAATTAGACAAATTGTTTGTTTTAATGCTGGAGCTCTTAACTCTGATATATTAAAACATTTGCAAGGGTATAAAAACTTCTCCATAGAAGAAGTTAGCTTGGCCTTCTCGTTATAGATACATTGGGTCCGGTTCGGGTTCAGGTTCGGTAGGTCAAATATTTGGTTCGGTTTGAAGAACCCAAGAAACCTGAACCGAACCGTTTCTTTTGGGTTCGGTTCAGGACCGGTTTGCAACCTTTTTGCAAGCAACTAAGAAATTCGGTCAAGCCACACAATATACAATAAGTAAAATGTAAAATTGGCTATACCAACTCCTCCAACGGGGCCAAGCCAAGCTTCTCTCTGCTTTAAATTTTTCGGACAAGAGAAAGGGACCTACAGTTTAACGCCGAATCCGAACGGTAAAGTTTAAGAATTTGCTTTTTCATGGCTAGTTACTTCACAGCTGGCGCCAATAGCTGGTGAAGGTGATCGTATGTGTAAAATCTAATTTTCTAAAGAAAGAAAAAAACTTTTATTATTAGATGTTCAGAGGCGGTATCGAACCCACGACCTCTCGCCCAGCAGTCCAGCACACTAACCGCTGGGCCACAGACGGCCACAATATACAATATAAATATACTCTGTATAAAACCACATCTGAAAAATAGTAAAAAACTATGCTACGAAGGGATTTTAAACCACGACCTCGACGTTCTAAAATTACCACAACTGATTAATGTGATTTTGTGGCTGTCTTTGGCGTGAGCTTGAAATTCGGGAAAGCTTAGATGCCGACGTCCGCGTGTTTAGTCTTCAAGGTCCTGAGTTCAAGTCACATAAAAGGTAAAGTAATAAAATCTAGCCCCATATCTTAGAAAAAGGGGGGTTGGTGGTGTTGTGTGTGGTGGTGTGCGTTCCTCCTTGCCCTTCCCGAGCACCACCTACCTATTCAATCTCCTGTAATTAATAGTTGTTTTTTTTTATTATATTTTAGAATAAAAATACACGTTTTCTGTACATTAAAAACGGATTTTTTGTTTAATATAAGGTTGTCAAAAAAGTCTTGCGGTATTTTTATTGAATTTTCAATTGTTTGTAAAATTGGTTATAATAATGCGATTTAAATCAAATATGCGCCGTTTTGTTCGATGACGAGTTCCCAACGAGATGCCAACTTCATAATGCCCCTCTTATAGAAGCTCGCTTCCCTATTGGCAAAAAACTCGGAGAGCCAATTTTCACAGGACTCTCTTGTGGCCAACTTCCGACTACCAAGCTCGTTCGCCATGGACAGAAATAGGTGGTAATCACTTGGTGCGAGATCCGGACTATACGGTGGATGCAAAAGAACCTTCCATCCGAGCTCACCAAAGATGTGTGTGGGCTGGCGTTGTCCTGATGGAAGACAATTCGGCCTCTGTTGATCAAAGATGGCCTCTTCTGCATGAGTGCTGCATTCCAGCGGTCCACTTGTTGGCAGTACAGGTCCGAATTAAGCGTTTGGCCATAGGGGAGCAGCTCATAGTGGATGATTCCCTGCCAATCCCACCAAACACACAGAAGAACCTTCCTGGCCGTCAATTCAGGCTTGGCCACCGTCTGGGCAGCTTCACCGCTTTTCGACCACGACCGTTTGCGCTTCACGTTGTCGTAAGTGACCCACTTTTTATCGCCAGTCACCATCCGCTTCAAAAACGGGTCGATTTTGTTGCGATTCAGAAGCGATTCGCATGCATCCATACGGGCAAAAATGTTTTTTTGCGTCAAGTCGTGTGGCACCCATACATCGAGCTTCTTTTTGAATCCAAGCTTCTTCAAATGGTTTATAACGGTTTGATGACTCATGCCCAGCTCTTGGCCGATGCTACGGCTGCTACTATGCCGGTCTCTTTCGATCAATTCAGCGATTTTATAGCAATTTTCGACGACAGGCCTTCCGGACCGTGGCGCATCTTCGATCACCTCTGCAACAGAACGAAAACGTTGAAACCATCGTTGTGCGGTGGAAATGGAAACTGTATCGGGTCCATAAACTGCACAAATTTTATTGGCAGCATGAGATGCATTTTTGCCTTTATCGTAGTAGTACTGTAAAATATGCCGTATTTTCTCTTTATTTTGCTCCATGTTTGCGACGCTATAACTCACGAAAGACTAAAAACAAACAACAATAAATCAAACACGTGTTAGCGCGTGAAAAGGGCTTTCCAAAAAGCTCTAGCGTGAACCGTTGCGACGAACACAACTAGAACTACGGCGCTTGCAAAGACAAGATTTCGGAAATACCGCAAGACTTTTTTGACAACCTTATATTTCAATGTTTTTTTGCAAATTTTCAAGCTACTGTTTCAACTGAAAATTCAAAATTTTAATTTTCAAGCTAATTTGATCTATTAAAAATTATTTAATATTATATTTGATCCCCTTTGCCTTTATTCACAAAAAATTCCATTAGTCTAGTGTAATTAAAGCGAGTGCTCAACGCGTGAGATCAGCCAAACGAATGGGGCAGAAGCCGTCGCCGCCAAAGTCGACGTATGTGTATGTAGCCACCTGTGAGCACAAAAATAATGCAAATTATCAGCTAGAAATTGCACGAACGGTCAGGTGCATGCAGAAGCGCAAAAGAAGCCACTGCCTTCTTATGCTTCTCATAATTGAGTTGCAAATGCAACAAAGAGTCTGCTGCTTTTTTTTTGTTGGTTCCCAGGCCTTGTCTACTGAAACACTTTCAACGCAAATGTAATTTTGTAAAAATAATTTTAAATACACCGTTTCATAGATAATCATCATAATTATCTAGCAACAATAAATAAAATATCTAAGCAAATTACAACAATTAGGCAACATTTTCGGCTCACAGTAGGAAAACACCCAAAAATATAACAACAAAATTGAGTCAGAAGGGAAAGCCAAATGATTGTGGTACAAACGGTTCGTATTAACCCTACCTTACACACAACACAATAGTTTTTATGTGGCCGCATAATAAACATAATTTTCACACGCGTTTCATTTTCGAAGGGGCGCACACACAAATTAGGCAGAAAAATACTCACAATTCGGAGGAGACCAAAAAAAAAATAAAACGCGAGCAAATGTTTAAGCCACAGCCCCCAGGAAGGGAGAGGGAAAAGGCGAGGGCTGGGATAAAACGTTGAGAACAATATTTTGGTAAGGCCTACAGTTTTGTGATCAACCCGAACCAGTTAAAAAGTCTAAGATTCGGTTTGTGGTGCAGTTCCCGTATTTGTTCTCAGCTTTTAGGTTGTTAAATTTTGTCCAATATAAAAACTATTTCCTTCTCGAAGTCATAAAAACTAATTTAATCCATTGTGAGGCCCAACATTCAAATTCATCGAGGAATTTCTGCGAAGTCTAGAGGTAGACCTAAGATTTTTTCTTTTGGCAATAATCACAGCGTCGTTCGCATAGGGGGCACCCACTTCTCTTTACACATTTTCAAACAGAAAAAGCTCTGTCTGTCAAAAAAGAGTAAGGAAATAGCCTCCAGAAAGACTTCTGGATGATCGGCATCAACTTATACATCAATCCCTCATACCAAACCCTATCGAAGGCAATGCTGGCATGAGATGGCCTCTGCCGACTTGTAGAAGATAGGCAAAGCCTGCTGATGATAAAACTGGGAGGTTCTTGAAACAGCTGTACAGTTGATCATCCTCCTTAGTGGTGTGTGTGCGTGTCTAGTTTTAAAAGTAATGAACAATTATCAATTTAGAATATATGTACTGATCGGTTGCGCAGTCGGCTCCGTTTCTGTCAGAAATTAGACAGCTGCTTGCTCTCACTTACGCTCTCTGAGTGCGTTTGGGAAAATGTCCGTCGCGCTGTAACCATTGTAATAAGGACTATCGCCTAACACCGCTCAAAAATTAAGCAGCGTAAGTTTTATCTTTTAATTGCTCCATGACTTATTGACCTGGAGCCTGCTAAAACGTTCGATGATGCAAGCTCGAATATTAAATAAAGAGATTAAAACCGTAACCGTAACCGAAACCGTAACCTTTAACCGCTAAAAACACTTTAAAATTGAAAACCGAAACCAAAACCGTAACCCTTTGGTCCTTTACTTACATAACCGGTTATCAGTACTAAAACAGAATTTCCATTAGCACATGCACAATGAAAATTTTATTCAAACATATGAATTTATTCACTAGCTGCTTATATATTATGAGCCTCACTGTTGCTAATGGGTACAAAGGAAAGAGAGCGAAAGAGACAGAGACAACGCAGCTAACTAAAATCTTTACCTTCCTTATCTTTTCTTATGTTTGTTTTTACACAGCCAATTTGTTTGTACGAAAACGTAAGTATTCACACATGTGGTCGTTGTTTGCGCGATCGCCTTATTCAAATTACTATCTTTCCCTCAATGTGAATAGAAAAGAAAGCCTTACACATGGATGAATGTGCATGTGTGTGAAGAGAAAATGTTTCGGCCCTCCGTCATCTTGACAGCTTGTCAGCTTGGCGCTGTGATCTTGACAGTGGGGGGGAAGAGAGGACAATTTTCAAGCCCAATTATCAAAGGCATGGGATGCAAAAATTTAATCAACCTGCAAAATGTTAGAGATGAAGTCATTCGCCCAACAGGTCTTTCTGCAAAGGACATTCAAAACTAGAACGAAGGGTATATGATTTCCTTTAAAATTGATGGTTTGACTCACATGGATGGGGCATTATTTAGTAACAATGTGATAAATGCCTCTTTTATAAAGGTCACTTTATTTTTGTTGCATATACAATATAAATGTTATGTTGTTTTGAAAATTTTAGCAACTAAGGAGATGTTTTCGCATAGGGACGCTTTCATACAAGTTCAGAATCGATTTGAAACTGGGACTAAACTGATGTACTCCTATACCACTAATAACGAACGAAATATTGCTAAAACGGTGGAAGGAAAAAGTGAATCATTATATTAATATTGGGCATTTTGAGGGATTAGATGGTTTGAAGAAGCCTGCATTCATCAGCACTGTACGAAATTTGAATTTAGTACGTTTACAGAATTAATTCGATTTCAAATGGGGCCGCTCTTTTCAGCATAAATTGTCAAAGTGATATTTTACCCCAATAACCGTAAACGAAACAGAAAAGGATTAATAACTGTAACCCGTAAAGTAACCAGTATCTCACAACCGTATTATAACAGTAAACGGAAAAAAGCTATCGGCAAAAACATTAATCTCTGAATCTCTGAAGATTTAACATAAAAGCACAATTTAAAACGCCTCTCTATTTTGAAAGATGTTAACTCCCAAAAGCTTATACTCAGATAAGATAAATTTTTAGTTTGGTACGACATGAATAGAAACAATGTTGTACAGCTTTGAAATCTGAATACGTTTGAAAAGGCTTATTATTTGTATGAAATTATTTCTATTCATGTGAAATATCGTACCAAACTAAAAATTTATCTCATCTGAGTATAGGCCTTTAATGACATGTAAACACTTCACTCAAAATAATTGTGACAAGGAAAACACAGTGGTTAGAGCGAGACGGACATAGTCAAAAATTAGTTATAGAGCCAAAATGACAACTAACAGCTGACTAATATTTGAGTGAAAAGTTGTCGAGGCTCCAATTGTGTTTCTATGTTAAAGGTTATTGGTTTATGGAGTCCGTCCTTAGGCTTGACGATGATTGTTGTTCATCAAATTAATCGTTTTTGGGTCTAAATAAATCCTTGCAATTATTACATTTTGTTTTTTTACCCAATCTCTAAATGCAAAAAGCAGCCCTCTAATTTTTCGTTGTTCTTCTCATTATTGCTGGTGTTGGAGTTTGTTTGGCGACGTCTAAGCCCATGCCCATGTGCCGAGCGGAAACTCATTGGCAACGCTTCGTTGCGTAAATTTCTCGACGCGACTTTTCTGCCAACAGGTTAGCAAAATACAACAACAACAAAACATATATATATAAAGAAGAAAGAAAAAAACCAAAATCTGACGCCAAAAACCACCATCAAAATGGCTGACTAACAACAGACAAACAGAAAAAAAATTGTTTTAATATTTCAGTTACGCTTCGGCGAGCCAAAACATCGCGATAGAGCACACTCCGGACTTCTTACAAAAAAATAACGAGCATGTATTAGGGGGAAGCCACAATGGAAAAGGGTAAATCACAGAGACAGAGATACCCTCACCCCAACCAGATGCCAGATCTCGTGCCAAGTAACCGCAAGGCAGAAACAACGACGACTGTACCCTGAACACCTGAGCATTTCTTTATGGATCTTGAGCAGAAAACCTATCGCGGCGTAACGTCATTAAAATATGTAGAGCCAAGATGGTACATGGGGTTCGAGAAGTAGAAACAAAGATTCGCTCCGTGTGCCATAGTACAATGGTTTTGGCACGCAAGTCATGACGAGCGCATATACTTATATATATATTGGTTATAAAGTTAAACTCAGATGTGGGGTTCTATTTGGTTACGCTTCGTTGTTAGGTACAAGATGGCGTTGATTTCGAGGGGGATATATGGATAATTTTTTAATGCACAGAGAGAAATGAAGAGAATTTATTTTTCAAAATGGGACTAAATGGCTTTAAATATTTAGAAATAAAAATATCCCTAAAAATAGAAATAAAAGGGTTTTTAATTTTCTTTTAAGATTCGCATTATTTCTTTTTGTATGTCCAAAATAAAATCCAAACTAAAATTAGAATTTTATGATTTAAAGGCATTTTTTTATAATCAAATATTTTAATATTCAGGGCCCGAGATTTCTCTAAATTTTTGTAACATTTTCTAGAATTTTATTCTTTTAAGTTTAGGTAAAAATTGTTGTTGATAAAAAGAAAAGTTTCATTTTTAAAAACAAATATCAAGGCCACTTGACATTTTCTGTTGGTGTTGGTTTTTATGATATTCCCAATCTCTTATGGCAATGCTGGCATGAAACGGCAGCTACTGATGGGCAAAGTCTACTGATGATAAGACTGGGAGGTTCTTGAAACAGCTGTTTAGAAGACCCAGCCATGGAGCAATAAGTATTACAGAGAAAATTTACTCAGTCGACACCGCTTCTGTCAGAAATTAGTCAGCTGTTCGCTCTCACTTACGCTCTCTATATCAGAGGCGGCCAAATGGAGAGGACAAAAAAGTGAGCTTGTGTTGGTGAGCAAGAGAGCTCTCTTCAGACAATGAAGTGTTCACCGATTCACACAACCATAACTTCGACTCGCGTTTGCATAAAAACACGACTGACTTCGGCTCATATGAGCTGTGGATGGTGGCCTCTGCTCAAGATACATTTGGGTCAGCTTTTCGCTCTCACTAACGCTCCCTGGATACATTTGGGAATACGGCCGTCTCGCTCTAACCGCGGTGATTTCCTACTGGTGCTAAAAAGTATATTTTTGGGCACTATCGTTTAGTACTAGAAAAATTGATTTACCTATTTCTCCATGACCCAGTTTCCTTTGTGGTATTTTGTATTCCTGTTCAAAGTTAAGTGCAAATATAACATGACCTTGAGCCGGCTAAGACTAACTAGTAAAATTTTACGTTTTGAAGGCATTTAAATTTAATTTAAAAATGTAATATTCAGGGCAGTTTTTGGCTGCAACTTTTTCTGGAACGTAAGAAATGAATTTGTAATTATTAATAAAAAAATTTTTTTTAGGTTTACTTTTTGAGAAAGCCAAAAGTTCAGAGTTTAAAAACGGCATTTTGTCCAAGTGTATTTTTTTTAGTTTTGTTAAAGAAAGTTCACAATTTGATGTGGGAATACGCAACTTTGACTCCGTCGGGTAATTAGACTCAACAACAAAAGGCATAATTACCCCTGCTGCTGCTACTTGTAACTAGAAATTATGAAAATATATATATGTGTATATTGAGTATGTAAGTAAGTATGTAGTCTAGGCCCTGTTGCTTTGAGCCCACCCAACGCACCTGCGATTATTCAGTAGTCAACGTTTAATGACTTTTTTTCTTTACATTTATCTTGCCCGGCATTAGAAGATTTCTCATAATTGTCTCCATTCTTTCACATCTTTCTCTTTGGGTCACGCCTAATCTTTGCTTTGATTATCTACAAACCAACAGTCAAAGACTATCTCTCTGATCTCTCACTTCCAGAGTAATAAAAACTCAAGCAATGGCTGCTGGTGTTTTTGTGTTCTTTCCTTTTTTATGTGCTCTGCAGAAGAATGCCAATTGCCCACGGACTTGGGACAATATTATTGACATGAGAAGTTTAAGCCGAAAGGCGATTTCTTAATTTTTTTTTTTTTTTGCTTCTCCTTGTTTTATGTGGCCAGAATGCAATAGAATGTCGTTAAGTGGGATTGGTTTATTAGTATCAAGCCAAATAGAAGGCATTCCAAGTAAATTGTGGAAAAATGGGTATTAGCCAATTTTATAAATTAATTTTCATTGCATTGGAAAGCATTACATAAACGAGGGCTGTTTAATAAGTCCGTTTCTGCAGTTAACTACCATCTTGTAATAGTTTACAGTCAAATTTTTTGAAAATTCAGAATGTAAAAAATATTATTTCAAGCTCATGTCAAACATAATTTTTTGCGTAAAAGAGCCATTACCGAATCCCAGGATAGGTTTGATATTGCACCATCAATTTCAAAGGTTAAGAAGTGGATTACTGAATTTCGTTGTGGTCCTCCAAAAGAGGTTGGTCACTCCATAAATCAAGAATAAAATCATGATCGTGAAATCACAGAGATGGGTTCCTTGATTACTGACGCTTGATCGTATTCATAACCGTGTGACCACTATAAAGTAAGGTTTATCGATGTTCAAATACATCAGAATTAGGGCTTAATCCCGAAACGAATTTCGGTTCCGGTACCGGTACGTCCCGAAATGAATGTTTCGGTTAAAGGTTCTATTTCGGTTTTCATTTAATTTCGGTTTCGATACGGTACACGTATTTTTGTTTCGGTATACCGGTACGTACCATCATATTTCGTATTTCTTTACGTAGTAAACATGTATGATCTAATAATTGCATTATATGCTCATAAATATTATATTATGTATTATAAGATTTCGAATTTTATATGTCCACTATATAGAATTCTTGTAATTTGCTCCCAGTAACATAATTGCAGTCAATGTGGTTGAGTCCATGCAACTTCTTGCGGATTTATTATAAATTTTACGAGCTATTATAACGCGTAGGGAACAGAAAAAACAACTTTTGAAATCTCAACAATTGGTTGTTTAAATCTGAACGTTAATAGAAAGTGTTTGGAAATAGTATTATTTTTATAGAATTTTTATCAAATAATTAACCAACAGAACAAAGAACATCACAAAGTGATAGAATTAAATATTATAAAAGATCGATAAAGTTTCTCAGTACTAGCGTTACGTTATACCTAGGGTCTAAAAATGTGCCACATAAAAAAGGATTGTTTTCAAAAAGGATTTCTCTAGCTTTTCCATTTCGTATCATTTATTAACTAGCCTTTTGCTACCATTTTACCATACTAGTGTGAAGTATTAGGTTTAAGAGTACTTGGCAGTGTCTTTAGTCCTATCGATAATGTATAAGTGTTTTAATGTAATACTACGTTTATGCTATCAGTATCATGGTTTTTTAAAATCACGCTTTTAAAATTTTATGCATATTTATAAAAACCATGATATTTCTGCAGTGAGATGCCACTTATGAAAACTTTAAGAAAAGGTGGCAGCACACTTGCACAATCAGCTGATGAATTGTTAAAAAATATAACAATTGCAGGAATTAAAATGGAAAGAACTAATTAGACATTTTATTCAACAACATAGGCTCACATCAAAGTTAGTACTTAATCTTCTGGAGTGGAGAAAGAAGTGCATGAAAATCTTAAATCATGGAAAGCAGATATCCCAGGCAAAATGACAACAAATTTCAATGCAGCATTACTCCAGTGCCCTTGCAGAGAAGATCCGGAATCGAAACCATTATTGTCATTTGACATCTCTTCTAGCCATCGCAATACGTTTTTTCTTATCTAAAATTAAAGAATCATTAATTAATTGCATTGAGAACGTTTAAACTGTTTTTACCTAGAGCCTGGTGAATCGTTGCGACGCCTGCCCATGGTAACCTCAGCAGTTTTATTTTTCGTCTGATATTACGTCGGACACTTTATGCGACACAAAGCTCTCCGGCTCAAACATATATTCAATTGTGTCGTCCAATGCGGTGTCAGCCACTGGACGCTTTCCATACAGCTCGTTCATCCCATCAAAGGAGCACATCTTCCTGGTAGCAAAACTTGTTCCATTGTTGCGTTTTACTTTATATAATTTTTTCTGAGAGCCCGCAACTGAGGCTCTGCTGTCCAGAGGCTACTCTTGGATTCGCTTTTTGCAAATTTACATTTGGTCCAAGAACAGCTAACTTACAGAACAGGTGTTCTTCAGATGAGGTGTTGCCATACTGTTTTTTTATAAAAAATCATGGTTTTTCCCAAAAAACCATAGTCAAAATGCGTGTGTAGAAAAAAACCATGATTTGGTGTTTATGCTTGCATTTTTTGGAAAAATCATGATCTGCAATCATGGTTTTTTGCATGCATAAACGTAATTTAAAATTTAATGAGAAAATGTGGAAATTTGGTGTAGATGGTGTTCTGCTAGAGTCGCGGTAAGTTGAGGTCCTTGGGTAAGACTCTCTTTAACCTTCTCCTTTGAATTACTCCTTGGATTCTGCGTTTTCTTAGTAATCTTTTAGCCATATGTATGCACATATTTTAGTTTGCTGCCAAAAACAAATCAATCATAGTAAGTTAAGCGCCCTTTACAATATGCGAGATTTTCTTGCAAGTGTCATTTTACATAGGGGTGCTTAAATTTTGTGACTCCTAAAAAAAGTTGCAAGAAAATATGGCATCGTGTAAAGGACTTGCTAGATGGTTTTTTTGCATTACAAACAGCAAAGGTAAAAAACCCGAAACTGTACCGGTACCAACGTTTCAGTTTCGTTCCGGTTATTTCGGTTCCAATAATAACGGTAAACGGTTTTCGGTTCCCAACAAAAAATTTGTTTCGATTCCGGTTCCGGTACGCGATTTGGAACGGTTTATTTCGGTTATCGGTTCCGGTTTTATGCCCTGATCAGAACACAAAACCGTGAAAGAAAGATCAATAGAACGCAACTTATTAAAGACATAGGAACGGTTAAAAAGAGGAATTCTTTAGGACTTTATGTGTCATTCACTTGGATTTTCTTGAAAATAGTAAATCAATCAACAGCGTTGGACAGATTTTCTTTTGGGTTGCTACCAAACCGACTATATTGAACACAAATCTTTTATGAAAAATAAAATAAATTTTTTTTATGCAAGAAGTCATTGGCTTAACGAACTTCCCTCGTAGTTTTGATACGTGCATAGGAAATAATAAATAACTAAACTATTTACATTGCCATTCCCATAGATTGACTCAGTTCCCTTCTCTGCCCTTACAGATTAATTCAGAGGCTTATCATTGGCTCTTATCTTTCGCCACAGCCCTGCATTGGCAAACGACACTTAAAGCAATAAACACAACCAAGCTGAGTTTAGTTCAGTTGAGAAAGTGAATGGAAAAACATGCTGACTTTGGTCTGGCTAGTTTTGCTAAGTGCGGCACTCTTTGAGGGCTATGCAAGAGCGAATACACCGGAAGCATATTTGCTAAAAACTTTTGCGTAAGTAAACTTGTTTTAAATTGGTATTTATTTGCTTTGAAAGTCAATCATAGAACGTTTTAGCAGGCTCCAGGTCAATAAGTTATCTTTGTTCAGAACCTTTTTATAACAAGACATACTCACATACCACAAAGAAGGCTGATCAACTGTACAGCTGTTTCAAGACCCTCCAGGTTGTATCGTCAGCAGTCTTTGCCTATCTTTTGCTAGTCAACAGAGGCCATCTACTGCCGGCATTCCAAAGCCAGCAAAAGTGCAAAAATAGACAACAATTCGTAAAAAGCTTAGCTGAAGAGTGGATAAAAAAAATTTCGACGACAGTTTTGTGGGGATTTCAAAAGTGGATACTCAACAATAGACGGAGTATGTAATCTGTTATCGATAGTCCAAATAAAACTCCAGGAAAATCGGAAAGTGTATGCCTACTTCCTAGACTCTAGGGCACCTTTCGGGAGAACTCCTCATACAGTAGAGTGCGCTGGGGGTTTTGGGCTTAAGCCCCCTTATTTGTATATTTCATTTGAAGTGAATAAAACTTGTAGTAATGTAGACATAACACTTTTAATTGTGATTAAAATTAAGGTAGATTTTGTAAATCTGTCACATTTAATGAAAATGAAACTTTTAGTTTTGGCAGTGTTTTTGTTAAGGTAAATACTACTAGAAGATATCAAGAATTTTGTACGTCAAAAGTTCATGGTTCCATGCTTAAATTAAGCATGCATTTTTGGGGCTCTTGGTTTAATATTATCATTAATCAAGAATGACCCATTTTCTGTCCATCCATCCAACCAGAACTGCTTGGATGTGAGTACTGAAGTGTATTGAATTAAAAATACAGGCCTGTTCTGATTTCTACTTCGGTTTTCGTATAAACGCTTGTACTTTGAACTCTTTGTTAATAAGATTGTATGGAAAGTGACACTTTTATCTAAGGCTACTAGATCCGGTTTCTGAAAAAGTGTAATTGCTCAAGCAGTTGAAACCGACAGCTCAATGCCAAGTGAATTCAATTCGTAGAAAATGAAGCCTTGATCTAGTAACCACAGATTTCCTTTACACCTTCCATTCAAATTTGTTAGAGTAAAATGGCCAATTCAATCGCTGATACGAAAACCGAAGTGGAATTGAAAACAGACCAGATAAATCAAAATTAAATCTTCTTGGAAGTCAAAAGAAAAAGTTTCGAATTCAAGCAGAGATCTTCTTTGATTTAAGTAAAGTCCGTTCTCAATCAAAATTTTTGAAGTAAATCGCATTATTGATCTTATCGGAGAAAATACAAAAATAAAACCAGATACAAATAATGATTAGAGATAAAACAGAAACCATGGAGCAATTAGAATTAGAGAGAACGTTTGCGCTGCCTCCCAATTTTGCTGGTGCTAAACGATAGTGCCCAAAAAGACACTTATAGTGCCCAAAAAGATACTTCAAAGTGCCAGTAGGAAATTACTGTGGTTAGAGGGAGACGACCATAACCCAAATGTATCCAGAGAGAGCGAACAGCTGACCAAAAAGTATCTAGAGAGCGTAAATGAGAGCGAACAGCTGACAATTTTCTGACAGAAGCGGTGTCGACTGAGCAACCTTTCTCTCTATTATTCTTTGCTCCATGCAGAAACATACACCGATTAAGGTATCAGTCAGAACTGTATGTCGAAATTATCATTACAATTACCTTTACATTTATACAGGGTGGTCCATTTAAAAATTGGAATTTAATTTTGCTATAAAAAAAACGGCTCGATATTTTTCAAAGGTTGAACATTTATTGGAAAGGTTGGTTCATGTCATTTATTTATGAAAAACAATTTCGGTCAAATGACCACCACGGCTGACTTGGCAGTAGCCCATTCGATCCACCCAATTTTTGAGAACATTTTCAATTGTTTCGGCACGTATGTCAGCAATAGCAACTCGAATCTCGTTCTTCAACTCATCAATTGTTTCAGGATTGTTTGCATAACATTTGTCCTTGACCGCTCCCCAAAGATAATAGTCTAACGGTGTCAGATCACAGCTTCTTGGCGGCCAATTCACATCTCCATATTTGCTGATTATTCGATTTTCGAAGATAGGGCGCAGAAGATCGATTGTGGCGTGCGCTGTGTGGCACGTAGCGCCGTCTTGTTGAAACCAAATATCGTCCAAGTCTTCCGCTTCAATTTCCTCGAAGAACCAATCACTTAACATTGCGCGGTAGCGCTCACCATTCACGGTCACGGTGGCTCCTTCTTCATTTTCAAAGAAAAATGGACCAATGATGCCTCGAGACCAAAATCCGCACCAAACAGTGACACGTGGTGGGTGCATTGGCTTCTCGACGACGATATGCGGATTTTCTGTGCCCCAGATGCGACAATTTTGTTTATTAACATAACCACCGAGGTGGAAATGTGCTTCATCCGAAAAGATGATTTTTCGGTAAAATTCACCATCTTCGGCCAAACGATCTTCCGCCCAATTTGCGAACTGTAGACGATTCGGATGGTCAATTGGCTTTAGCTGCTGCACCAATTGAACTTTGTATGGCTTCATGGCAAGGTCTTTATGCAAAATTCGCATCAAAGAAGTGCGCGAAATGTCCAATTGTTGAGATCGATGGCGAGTTGACGTCGATGGTTGTTCACGCACATTTTCAGCAACCGCAGCAATGTTTTCGGTCGAGCGCACCGGACGAGTACGTACACGGGTTGGTTTATCCACCAACATTCCAGTTTCACGAACTCGCTTCAAATTGAGTTTTTTTTTTAAATTTTTTCACCTCGCAAGTTTAGCGTCGCCAAAATAACATATAACCGATCAGAGAAAATATTCATTAGTCTAATTTGGTGGAAATATCTAAAAGATAAATTTTTAAATATATTTTTTTTTTTATATTCAAATATATATACAAACTAAAGTAATAATAATAAAAATTTTTATTAATTAACCCAATACCTACCAAAAAATTTTACAAAATAAATTTTTTCAAAGAATAATAAATATTAATATAATATTTTTATAAACATTTCACTAACTATTTTTTATATAATATAAAAACCTGTTTGGGGTTAAATTTCACACAATTACATACATTTAGATTCATACATATCACATAAATTAATATTTTATAAAACCACATATAAAACTAAAATTAATATATTAAATCATAATTTTTAAAAGGTCACCTAAAAACATTGAATGGAACGAAGTTATGGAGTGGCTGGGTCATTAATAAAAACTTCCTGCAAAGCTGCAAGATTCGCAATTACTACCAAGTGAATTACGCTTGTTTTTCATGTTGAGCAATTGTTCTAAAATCTTCAGCAAAAGATTCTTTATTACTATATATAAGTGTCTCGATAAACGTTCTTCTAGTATAAGGAGTTCAGTACCAATATTGGCTGCAGTGTTAGGAACCGAGATTTCAAACTCTTGTTAACTTCAGCCTTTGAATAATACATTGTGTTTGGTCCCAGGATATAGTTTTAGCTATATTTGTAACCAACTGGGTAACCTTTCTGGGTAATCTGATTTTGTAGGTGTTTTTTTGTTGAACATCATTTTGAACACAATACCTCAAGGAAAGGTATTTCTGAAAGCTCTTTAGTGATCGAGCTCTTCTAAACATATTTCCACTTCATTCCCTAACATAACTCAAATTTTCCAGGCTTCCTTCCGATTTAAACTTCATGCCTACTCTGGGAAATGGTCATCTTGGTTACACCGTTTTTGGTGATGCTATATTCATGAATGGCGTCTACAATGGAGCTGCAGGGAATAGCAAAAGAGCTCGTATACCCAATTGGCTGAATATCACTGCAGAAGTTTGCGATAATTTTGGTTGTGCCACAGATGAGGAATTAAATTTAAATGATACAACATATGAAATGGATTTGCGTAATGGTTATTTTCAATATCGAAAAAATTATACATCGCTGGGAATTACTGTAGAGCAGAGGACTTATCCGCATAAGTTTTTTAATCGAGCCTTGGTTTATGAAGTGGTGGCAACTAGGCATTCAACTGGAGCTAAAGCTGGTGAAACTTATTGTAAGTAATGTGGATTTAATTTGATTTTGAAATTGAGGTCATTTTGCAGGTGTATCGACTTTCGATCAAAACGGTTCAGTTTATATTCATTCTCCCTTTCCTTCGTTCTGTCTTCATTTCATTCTTAATTGGTTCTACATATTTGGCTCATTTTATTTTGTTCTTTTTATAGATTCAGATAAAGAAAAAAATCTGCTTTTATTCTATATTCATTCCCGAGTTCATTTAGGTTCATTCCCTATTCATTTTGTGATTATTCCATATTAGGTACAAGTTCATTCAAATTCATTCTTTGCTTCTTCTTTGCTCATGCTTCATTCTTTTCCCATCCGAGGTTCATTCAATCTAGTGTATTATTTAATTTTACAACTTCCTTTTTAGCCCCACAGTTTCTCAAACTGAGTCAACATCCCGGAGCACCTAGCAATGCCTTTGACTTTGTGATTCTCAACAAAAGCCTCAGCTCAGCTCAAGATTATCGAGCTCTTCGTGGTCGTACTAAAATTGTGGAATTTGAAAGATTTCAACCAGAGCCTCATGAAATCTACGTTTTATTTAGTCAATCTCTGGAACAACCACTTCAACTGGAATGGCCCAACGGGCAGGTGGAAATCAGTCATCGTATTATCATCTGCATAGATCGAGACCAAACTGTGGCCCTCAAGGAACTTCAAGCTGTGCTCTCACTTAATTCCAAAGACCTACTCCTCAAACACACCCAGAATTGGAATCACTTCTGGGACACTGAATTCTCCATCCAATTAGTGGGCAATGCTTTGGAACTCTCAAGAATAGTCAATGCGGGTATTTTTTATTTGGCCAGTTCGTTACCGTCCCTAAACACTAATCAACAGAATGAACCTTTTTATGGTCTAAGTCCCACTGGCTTAGGTCGTGGTAATCTTGACGCTGACTATCAGGGTCATAATTTTTGGGATACTGAAATTTGGATGCTACCAGTGGTCACCCAGTTCGGCTTTGAATATGCCAAACAAGTGTTGGAATATAGAAGTAGGAAACTCGAGGCGGCCAAATACAATGCCCATGTCCAGGGTTACAAAGGGGCCAGATATCCCTGGGAAAGCGCCTTTACGGGCACTGAAGTCACCAATCCCTGTTGTCCTGAGGTGGCTCAACAAGAAATTCACATATCAGCCGATATTTCTTTTGCTTTGCAAAAATATTTTGCCCAATCTGTGGATTATGAATGGATCTGTGACAAGGCTTGGCCCATAGCAGCCGAAGTGGCTGAGTTTCTGGTGAGTCGTGCCGACTGTGAGGAGAGCCAAGAAAAGTGTCATTTTCTCAATATCATGGGACCCGATGAGGATCATGCCAATGTGAAAGATAATGTCTACACCAATGTTGTGTCGAAAATTGCTTTAGAATTTGCCGAATGGACAGGAAGAATGTGTGGAAATTCAAGTTTCAATTTGTTTGAGATATGGCGTAAGGTTAATCATCGTTTGGTGATCTTACGCGATAAAAAACTGGACTATCATCCTCAGCATGAGGGTTATGTAAAAGGTACAGAGGTGAAACAAGCGGATACCATACTTTTGGGATATCCTTTAGGATTCGATCAAAGGTGAGCTATGATGGTTTTTTGTTAAGAAATCAGTAATTAAAGTATTGGTTTTTATACCCTTGGAGGGTATATTAAAATTGTCCAGATGTTTGTAACGCATAGAAGAAAGCATCTTCGACCACATAAAGTATATACATTCTTGATAAGCGTGACGAGATGACTTTATATAGCCATGTCAGTCTGTTTCTATGCTATCTCCTCCGTCAGATTTAAAGCTATCGTTACCAAACTTTGCACGAAGTCTTTGAAAAACTAGTTTTAGTGAGAAAATCTTTTTGGTAGCGTCTTTATACTTTTCAGTTATGAATATTATCTGTTTCAACATTATTTAAGAGAGCATGATCAAAATCGGATGAATATATCGTATAGCTGTCATATAAACAACTGGCAGGTTTATATCATGCTCTAAGGGTATATAAACTTCGGTCGAACCGAAGTTAGCTTTCCTCTATTTTTCGTTTAGAATTTCCACACTCGCGTGTGGGATTTCAATTTCGAAACGCTAATATAGAAAACCTAAACATTCGTGTGGTATTCAGATTACTGCTCGAAAAATATAGAAGTTAGTTGAAAATAAGCTGATTTTCTAAAATAGTGTACACTTTGCCTTTGCCCGCGCAGCATTTAACTTTTCTACATTTGCGTTTAGATTTTTATTTTCTACACGTTGCGAGCAGTTTTTCTGCACGCCGCGTGTTGCTTCCTTGATTACAATTTAGCAGGGCGAAATACTTTCCGTTTAGGATTTACGTTTTTACAGGCGCCGTGTAGCTAATTTTGTTTTCTCTGTGTAGATACGAGTACTTTTCTTTTATAAATTTCTATATTACTTACCCATCCCATTTCTATTCTCACTCAACAGTTCGACTCATCTAAACGATTTGAACTACTATGTCAATTCGACGCGTGCATCGGGACCAGCCATGACTTGGTCCATGTTTGCCACAAACTATTTACGTTCCTCGGAAGATTGGCGGGCCAAAGAATATTTCGAACGTGGCTATACAAGTTATGTACGTCCTGAGTTTAAGGTCTGGAGTGAGACACCAATGGGCTATGAGGGCTCGGCAAATTTTCTGACCGGAATTGGAGGCTTTTTGCAAGCATTAATTTTTGGTTATGGCGGTTTGGATTTTGCTCGAAGAGATAATAAAACATTTATGATACTTAGCGATTCAACGGTTCCACCAGATGTCAAGGAAGTGCACATAAATTATATTAGATATGGAAATGGCAAATGTCGTTGGATATATAAAGCTCAAACATCGTTTATGGATTGCGAAGCTAAAACGGGCAAGGGTTTTACGTTGATTCAGGACCAAAAGGAAACCTTTTTGGGACGAAAATTTAATGGTAAGTAAATGAAAAGTTTTATGTTTATGATGGCAAAGCGTAAGCTACCGAGAAATGCCGTAAAGTTAAATAAAAGATTCATGAACAATTGGAAAAGAGATAAGGAAATAATAATAAATTTATCAAGCAAATGCACTACCGCTCAACTGAATAGGTTCAACACATTCCATTATCTTCTCTATCAACTTGTCGATATCAATATAAATTTTTTTTTGTGTGGAATAAAAACTTGTTATTGAAATAGTAAAGTTTTCAGTCTCGAATTCTAGAAATTTTTAAAACAATATTTTTATGACCAAAGATTCTCATTTTTGGTCAACAAATATTCAATGGCAATGACTTTTGTTTGATTGCGATGACAATTTTTTTTTTGTAAAAGTAATTTCGTTTTTGATTTTATACGCGTTCAATCGAACAACTTTGAAAAGGCTTTATATGGAATTGGCCAAAAGCAGCTTAAATGTTTGGACGAAGCCTCCATTTTTTTGGGGCTAATTACGGTGACCAATCATATACTCATCGGTGAAAATTAGGTTGTTCAGAGTGCGCGCGAGAAGCGATGCGATAATATTGGGCGAGAACGAGCGATAAACCATTGCAACCTTTTTTTAATGCAATCGCTCAAAAGGTGTCAGAGTGAGGGCGGAGCGATATGCGAGTGCATGCGATAAAGCGACAGCGATGCGAGAAAGCAGTTTGCAACCTGCTTTCTCGCTTGAACTCGCTCAGAATTTTTGTTGCATTCTTAGCTTCTTCTATTTGTAAATCATGCATATTTTTTGTTGTCTCCTTTTTCATCTCGATTTCGGTTGAGTGGGTGGACACTGGACACTTTTTTTGTTAACAAAATAAATCGTTGCTCTTGTTGCAAAATATTCTTCGTCTGATTAAATAAATCCTTAAAAGATCAATTGAGTCTATGAGTGTTCTCCCTTGAGGGTCGATCAGCGAAACTTAATTTATCCGAAATTCGGAAAATACTTAAACTTAGGGAATCGATTAAAATTCCTAAATTCACAAGTCAAAATTCCTGAGTTCCAACTGAACCGAACCGTTTTGATTATTGGTTTTTGGTTCGACTCAGCATTTTCAAAAGAACGTCGGTCCGGTTTATTAGATGGAAATAGCGGTTCGGTTACGGTTTGGTTCGATTCGGTACAGAACCGGTTTGCATCCCTGAATTGGAGCAAAGCAACTCGCTGCTCTCAAGGAATTGCGCTCACAATAATCACAGAAAATCAAGCTCGCGCTCTCTGAGTTGCATGCTCTCACTACTGGCCTCTTCTTGTATTACTAAATCATGGTAAATTCTGACAGCAAATTAAAATTGATCAATGCAACTCGCTTCGCTCAAAGCTTTCACTATGTCATCTTCTCGCATTGCTCATAGCAAGAAATATTATCGCCTCGCGTAGCATCGCTTCTCGCACGCACTCTGACATTAGCCTTAATGAAAGTTTCAGGCATTATAGTTATTCTTCGTCTCCTCCTTGATTGACCATCACAACCGTTTGACGGTCTCGACCGCTGAAACTCGTGTCACACACGAGCCGATGCCAGTTTCGCTCGCTTTAGTGCCTTCCCCCTCTTGCCCGTAAGCTTTTTTTGACATTGCTTCAATTGTATTTGTATGTAGAACAAATGTGTAAGTGTAGAAGCGTAGTACGCGCGAAAAGCACGAATTGGAAAGGTGTCCACATTCCGTGGCAAAAGTAATAGAGTCTCAAAACACGATTATACCGAGTTAACAAAAAATTTAAAAAGGCTAAATTGAAATATTGGCCATGCTTAAAAAGCTGACGAAAGAGGACATTCCCCCAGATGAACACGTATTTCACTCAATTTAAAACCATACAAAATAAAAACAAAAAATAAAATATTATTTAATTACAAATAAAACAACTTCACCAGTATATATTTAATTTTTAAACATTTGTTTATGACAACATCAAAACCATCTTCCTCAAAAATATTTAAAAAACAAAATAGAACAAATAATATATCCCCTCCCCTACTTTTTTTTCAAAAATTATTTTTTTTATTATAATAAATGTGTTTCACGCCGCAGCATACGCTTTCTTTTTTTTTTAAACACACACCCCACACACACTCCAACAAAATATAAAAAAAATATAAACAAATTTAAAAGGGAATCCGATGGGGGTTGGGCTCTTGCAAACTTGTTTTATTACTAGGAATGCAGGCTGTGCGCACCCCGTTTACAAAGCGGCCATGCACTTGGCAAAGTAAAGCAGATTGTATGGGATTATTTCCTTCATACTGATGGCAAAGTAACGTTTTATTTATTTATTACCACATTGAACCCATTTAAAAATCCTGGCCAACAATTTCTCCTGAAGTTGTAAAGAAATACCATAATTATTTTCCAAATCGAATGTAGAAAGCTATAATGAACTAAGGACGCTGCAGCGTTCTGCTACAGAGCGATGTAGCAAATTCTAAAATATTCTTGAATATCCAATTTATAAGTTAGACAGAACTACATCTGTAAATTATCTATAAATATACAAATGAATGTTTGTTTGTCTGTATATCTGGTTTTGTCTGCCTTATGCCTGCCTAAACCGTTCATCCGATTGTGATGAAACTTTGGGGCATGATTGGACGCTTCAGGCTAATTTAAAGTTGTAATTTTTTTGGCGATAAAAATTTCCCATGTAATTCATTGTAAGTGATGTGATATTGGTTTCCGAATCTTTTTTAAATTTTTATACACTTGAAAAGTGTATTATAATTTTGCCCAGAAGTTTGCAACGCATAGAAGGAATCATCTCCGACCACATAAAGTATATATATTCTTGATCAGCATGACGAGCTGAGTCGATTAAGCTTTGTCCGTCCGTCTGTCCGTCCGTCCGTCTGTCCGTCTGTCTGTTTCTACGCGAACTAGTCCCTCAGTTTTGGAGCTATCGAGCTGAAACTTTGCACAGAGTCTTCTTTTTACTGCACGCTGCTAATATGTCGGAACCGACCGGATCGGATGACTACTTCTTGTAGCTGCCATACAAATGTTCGTTCGGAAAATGGGTTTTAGTAAGAAAAACTGTTTTGTTCTCAATATTACTGCTCTCAAACAAGGTCATGGGTAATATGTAATGTTTTTAAGCTGATCTGCGAAGTTTGGTCGAAGTCGCTAACCGTTAAGACAAGCTAATTTAAGTGTATCAGAACTTCGGTACAGACGAAGTTAGCTTTGTCTTTCTCGTTTTTTTTCTTACATTGTTCTCAGTGAGTTTGGGACTTTTTTGTCCAAAATTTCAATTGAAGACGCATATATAAAGAGAGCAATATAAGGAGACCAAAAACCGCGAAATTTGCCAAATTTTTATTTGAATATTTACGAAAGCGCTCAGGTTGGTAAATAAAAGATTTAGGTGGAAGAGTCCAAAATATATTACGGGCCAAAAAATGGCGATATTTAAATTAATACAGAAAACGTGTTAGCTTGCCGGTCAATAGGAGGTGCAGATCAAACAGGTAGACCGAACTATTGAGAAATTTACAATATTGTACAATGGGTTCAGATGAACATAAAGATTTGATATATAGCAGAAGGGTAGCTGATTTTATACTGAACGGCACAAAAATTTGCGAAATTTGCTAATTTTTATAAGTTTTGGGTATCATGAAGATTTAGTAGATCGCAATTGTAGACGCTTAAATGCTTAGATCGAACAGTCCGAAAATACAGGTAAATTGACGGGTGAAAATAGCAAAATTTTATCAACAGTTCAGATTATCATGAAGATTAATAAATAGGAATTAAAGACGGGCAAGGAGAAGGTGTCGGTCAATCGGTTTAAAAAAATTGCGAAATTTGCAAAATATCCAAAAGGGTTTAGTTTATTATGAAGATGGGTAATTAGATGGTTAAGTATAAAGTGTAGATCATACGTACCACGAATTCGCAAAATTTGGAGATAAGTTTAGATTATACCAAAGATTTGGTGGTTGGCAATTAAAGACGGGTAAATAGGAGGTGTCGGTCAATCGGATTAAAAATATTAGAAATTTGCAAAAATTCGTTTATGAGTTCTGATAGACATGAAGACGGGGAAATGGAAGGTGTTGATCAAACGGACCAAAAATCGTGAAATTCGCAAAATTTTATATTGAGTTTAGATTGGTTGTTGTAGATAGAAAGGTCAGAAATCCAAATGAAGATTTTATAGATGGCATGTGTCAAGTAAGATACACTTCGTTTTGGATTTAAAATTCTAAACGGGCTTAGCAACGCACGCCGGGTACCTGCTAGTTATTTTATAAATTTGTTCTTTAATTTTAGTTTTATAAACTTATTCAGTTAAGCCAAAAAAATTAAGAATTTATTGTTTTTGTAAAAAGAGGAAATTCAATAAAAATTTACAAGTGTTCGAGATTGGAAACTTTCGGCTCATTAATAAGTTCTACTCTACATTAACAAAATATCTTATTGAAATCGACTCATGGATAGAAAAGATATAGCAATTTTTCTTTTTAAGATGTGTTGAACCTATTCAATTGAGCGGGAGTGTATATCTAAGTTCAAAAGCTAATGAATCACATTTCTTTCAAAACCACAATTTGTATATATTTTATATTTTAAATTTGCCACTTACACAGTTTTCAGCAAATTTTTCAATTCATATCGTTGCAGTGACTTTACAAAAAGGCGATTCTCCTTTATATATTAGTTTGTTGAGATAAAACTCAGTTTTGTATTTTGAATAAATATGGATCAGGATTACATAATTATTTCATTTGAGAGCGGGATACTATGATAAGTATTTGGGAATTTTGGAAGTGTCTATTGCATTTGGTTGTGTGTTTGTAAAATTATCCTGTTTGTTTATAATAATTATTTAAACTTGGCTATGGATGAGCCACTGACACCGGTTGTGGTTTTATTGCTGCCACTTAGTACCACATAAGCGGTCTTTGTTTCCTTTTGTTTCTGCTGGAGCATGGTCAGTGTGCCCAGGGGTGTGTCTGTGGAGCTCATGGTTTTCATTAGCTGTGAAAAAAGACAAAAATAAATGTTTAAGCCAAACGGCAAGAGCTAGTTACTCACCCCATCTTGTTCCATTTTCTTTAAACGCTTCTCAATCTTATTTTTGCCAGGTCCCTTGCCATGGAATTTATGTGACAAATAGCGGAAAGCCTCTTTGAGATTTAATATGCGTCCATTGTCATCTATATAGTCCAATTTAACATTGGGCTTAAACGTGTCCTTATCCTTAAAGTCCATTATGGGGCCAGAGTGAAACGAAAATCCCTTCTATTAATTTTGTCGTCCTCCTAAAAAGTAAAACAAAAAGTTATCACAAATACCCAAAAGTGACCTCATATGAACATACCCAGCTGCCTTATCCTCAATGGAGTAATTCTTGGCTTGCAGATGCGCCATTTTGGTATTACTTGGCCGATTCTTCTCCTCCTTTTCCAGATAACCCTTGGACAGGGCCAAGCGCAAGGCATTTGCCACCCCAGCACCCACATCTGGTTCTTCATCCAATATGGCACGATCTTCCAAGTCATCACCAAGATTATCCAAATCAGCTGGTTGCATTACTTCATCTGGATTCACTGAATTCCAAGTGCCATGTCCACTCATTGAGGGCTCATCACTATGCGCATCCATATGCTCATCATGTTGCTGGTCACTCTTGTCGAAGTCCATCATATCATTGGAGTCCTCATTTCGATTACCGGCCATACCGTAGGTGGGTATGTCACCCAAAGT
>JAEIFU010000708.1:0-104525 GCA_018904235.1 Lordiphosa stackelbergi | reverse complement strand
ATTGAGACCTAGTCAAAAACCGTGGTTTAGTAGTAGCCAAACTAATATCCCTAAGAGATTCAGCGTATAAGAAATGGAAAATATACAGAACTTCTGAACACTATCAAAATTTTAAAGACTTGCGGAAACAAGTTTATGAATTAATAAGGACTGCTAAGAGCTCCTATTACTCGTCAAAATTTGAAAGTGTAATAACTACTAGACAAAAATGGAGTGAAATTAGAAACCTTGGAATTGGAAAGCAAAAATGTAGTAGTAGAATTGACGCTGATATCAATAATCTAAACTGTAATTTTGTGCAATCTGGAGTACCTGAAGCTACATCTAATCCTTATCTTGAATTGATGCCTAGTAATAACTGTGATATTAGTTTTAGCTTTATGTGTGTTAGTCAGTGTGATGTTCTTGAATCTGTTCTTAAAATTAAGTCAAATGCTGAGGGACTAGATAATTTGAATCCAAAATTTCTGAAGATTATCCTTCCGCAAATATTGCCTTACATAACCCATATAATGAACACGTCATTTATGACATCAACTTTTCCGAAATTATGGAAACTGGCAAAAATCATACCCATTCCGAAAGGTAACAATGAATACAGACCAATTTCAATACTACCGTTTTTATCCAAAGTTTTTGAACAATTAATGGCTCAGCAAATAAGTAAGTTTTAGACCAATAAATTATTGCTTAATAATAATCAGTCAGGATATAGGAAAAACAGAAGCAGCACCACGGCAATAGTTAGTATTACGGAGGATATCAGAAGGCAAATGGACAATAGCGATGTAACATTTTTAACACTACTTGATTTCAGCAAAGCTTTTGACACTGTTAATCATGAAATCCTAGTAACTAAATTCGATAAATTTTTTAATTTCACTGACACAGCCATTAAACTAATAAAATCATATTTATCTGACAGAAGTCAGGCTGTGGCTACTGAGTCTGAAATATCGTCTACTTTGCGGCTAACTCGTGGTGTTCCCCAGGGTTCAGTCCTTGGCCCACTTCTGTTTTCTTTGTATGTAAATGACCTCCCAGATATGTTGTCTAATTGTAATGTCCACATGTATGCCGATGATGTTCAAATGTATGTTAGTCGTCCTCTAAATATAATAAATTAAGTGTTAATGATTGGGCTAAATGTAACGGACTGTCACTCAATCCTGCAAAGTGCAAGTGTATTGTAATATACAAGAAATCCTTAAATACAACTGATCTTCCTAAGCTGAAAATTATGAACAAGCCTATAAAATATGAATCTCAGACAGTTAACCTTGGTATAACATTCAATGATACTTTATCTTGGAGTGATCACGTGACAAGGGCAACTGGTAAAACGTATGGAGTACTAAGACAACTTTCCATGGCGCAGAATTATTTACCGACGAACCTTAGACTTTTAATCGCAAAGACATACTTGATACCGGCACTGTGCTATGGGCTTGAAATATTTGGAAACTGTGATGCTGCCTCCCAAAGAAGACTTAATGTTACATTTAATAATATAGCTAGATATGTATACAATAAAAGACGAACTGACCATATTACACTCCTTTCTAGTCGAATGTACGGTTTTGACTTTAAATCATTCAAAATATACAGATCACTAATTTTCCTGCAAAAGATTATATATACCAGAGAACCATCATATTTGTATGACAAGATTAGATTTGCCACATCGAGAAGAACCATGAACTTAATAGCAGTACGTCATAAGCTTGCCAGTTCGGAGCGACAATTATTTGTTAATACTGTTAGGATGTGGAACCAACTACCAACCAACATAAAGGACATCAGTAGTGCAACGCAATTTAGGGAAAAATTGAATATATACATAAAAAATAGCGAATTTAATTAAGAAATTATTGTTTTTATAATAACTTTAAAATAGAATTAAGTAGGATAAGTCAATTAAAAATCAAATGTCTTGCTTTTGTGATTGGTGCAATAATTTATAAGTATATACTTGTAGCACCAGGAGTGTTTGTCAAATAAATCTAAATCTAATCAATATTTGATAGAAAAAGGTTGATTGGAGTATTTTAGTTTTCTTGTATGTCATTTAATGTTAATCTTCGTAATTTTTGAATTTAAATAAAATTAATTAATCAATATATCTAAAAAACAATGTCTATGTAATATTATATCCTAAGATAGGACTGATAATCTTCTGATCTTCTTTTTGCTGGGAACGATGCGGTAGACGTATTGGGGGTAAGTAACATGCCCAAGTATTGATACTGACCAACTGTCTCTAGTTCGGCTCCGTTTGATGTCCTCGCATCTGATCTTGGCCTGCGGCCTCTGCTTTTTCTTATCACCATTGTCATTGTCTTCTCAAAGCTCCATTTTTGTTATATTAGTGGAACTCTCAGCCAACAGCACCATATCGTCCGTTTACGCCGTATTCCCAGTTTTACACCTCCAAGCAGGTTCGCATGAATTGAGCTTTGTTGATAAGACTACGTCTGTCTACAGTATCAAATGCGACTTTAAAATATACGACGAAATATAAATAGTACACACCAATTTTTAAATAAGAACCTAGTTACTTAATATATATTAACTTCTACCTTATATCTATCTATTCTGAAAAGCATAAAACCGAATTCATGCACAAAGCGTGTTTTGAATTTTCCTAAATCTTAAATTGTAATTTACAAATTTCCAATTAATCTACTGGTATTGCCTGTTTTACCCAAATAGCACTGCTTCATCTGCGTAAACCAAATACGCTCATTGATCAAATATGAATGCATCTCGCCCAAGGCAGGTTCCACACTGTACTCACCGTTGGTATAATGATGGGTCAGCACATTGGTGACCACCCACTGAAAGAAAGTCAGGAATTACATTGAGGCAATGGCTGGTTAGCAAAGAGACTTACGGCCACTTGATGTTGCTGCAGCAGTTGGCGCATAATCTCGTGCAGTTCCAGTAGCAGCTCATGTCTCTCAGAGACATCGTCCAGCATGCGAAGAGAAAATGCCAAAGAGTCAATGACAATCAGTTTTATCTGAAACATATTTGTATGAACAACTGGAGTGATTTATGATAACAACTTGCTTACATTCGGATGGACTTTCAAGTAGCTTTGACAGTTCAAGACATTAGCCATTAGGTGGGCTGCAGAGGGACAGCTAACATAGTAAACATTTTGAAGCATTTTTAAAGCTGTAAAATCAGTGGAAGTAGCCTCATACTGCTGCTCCAGCTGGCAGGCCAGTTCTAAAATGATGAATACCATGAGTATGTAGAAAAATAGGAAGAATTCACTTACCTTGCAGTCGAAGGGGGTGAAAATCTTGTCGGGTGTCCAAAAATAAAGCTTGTCCCTCGGGCCCACCAAGTGCTTTGGGTATTTGTACATTCAAACAGAGCTGCAGGCTGAAAAATGAATGAATAATGATTGGAATTATAAAAAAATACACAAAATTCTTACCACATTCGTGTCTTGCCTGTGCCTGAGTTGCCTATCAGTTCAATTACTTGGCCCAAAGAAATTCCACCACCAAAATATTTATCCAGTGAGTCATGGCCAGTGGAAATCTTAAAGAATTTTCTGTTGAACAAGTCTAGGCAGGAATTCTTAAATGAATTGGGATTCAATTCATTTGCCATTTCCGCCAAATACTTAAACCACAAACACAAACAGCTGTTTATTAATGTATCGATAAAAATTATCGATATATAATTTTTAATTTACTTTAAACTTGAAAGTGCAGAGGATGAGTTCCTTTTCAAATTAAGCTAAGCAAATTCGGAAGCAGTTTATCAACGTTAAGCCCATAAAACTATGAAGTTTTCCATGCAACCCCAATTAAAATTTGTCCAAATCTCCTTTCTTTACCATTTTCTTGTGAATTTTGTGAAAACTCTTAGGCTTATACTTAAAGTTTAATCAATTCAACATTATAATTGTATAATTGTCCACATCCTTACGCTACATTTATTCGAATCAAATTAAAACATTTCAGCTGTGACCCCGCAATGTGCTAATTTCCAAACGCAACTTTTTAATTTTCAGCAAGGCCAAAGTCCGTTCTAATTTCAAGAGCTCCGTTTCGCTTTTAAGAAATTGTGTCTTGCTTTGAAATTGTCGAATTTGTGCTCTGACTTTGTCGGCTTTTAAGGCAGCCAGAGAGCCCACTTTCGGTTTATTCCTTAGCTCCAAGTTCTATGCAAAAAAAAAACGCAGAAAAATAGTTAATAATAATGGAAACCCGTTTAGCCACTTGAATGCAAATACCTCATTAACAATATCAAAGTAATTAGAGCATTCAGTTGCATCGATTTCCAAATGGTGGTCATCCTGGGCAATCACAAAGTCCGACGTTTTATTTGTTGTCTCATTTTTAACAGGACCAGCTTCCTCCAGTTCCCGTTCGCCACTTTCATCTATACTTATGACTGCCTGGTTCTAAATATAAACAATGTTGAGTCTTTGGAAACATTTTTGATCCAACTTACCTTAAAATGAATATCGTAGTCCTCAGTGGTGTACTCAAGTACTTCAATAGATATGTCCTCCTCGCTGTTGGATTTAACTTTCGGTTCGCCATTCTCCTATAAAAAGAGACTCTTTTGTATAATAATGCGAATGTTAGACGACAACACTTACATTTACAATGGAATCAATAGACACTGACAATTCAATGCCATTTCTTTTTTTGTCGCAGGTTTGTCTAGAAAGAAGAAAATGCAAATCAAAATAAAGCGCGTACAGTTTGCTTATCGATAGTTTTGTTTGCGTCTGCCTCAATGGCACTTTGGCTTGGTAATTTGTTTTTTTTTATTAATTACCTGTGTAAAGCCAGCCTGGACAGGGCGGTATTGTGTAGCTCCTTGTCGCAAAACAGACAAATGGCCGAGTATTTACCATTAATGCATTTGGCCGAGAAACCGTGCAGTTTGTAAAACTCTTCCGACTTTTTGCGAGGCATTTTTTTTTTGTTTTTGTTGAAATTGCAGAGTGGCCAGATTTGAGTTCAAATAGAGATGGCATGTGGCGAATACTTCATTTTGAACTGATTCCATAGGAGAGTGAAAAGTAATTGTAAGTTCACACAGGCAATTAATTTGACAAATTTCTAGGAAATTTTGATGATTGATTTTATTATATTGTTAGTGAATCTAACCTTAGTTTATTTCTTAAGTTCATGGCAATTTACCCAAACTTTTATCAAAAATTCCTGAAGATGTGTCAAATATTTTGCCTATGTTAACTTATTATAAAATATTGCCCATCTAGGGGAACTTAAATCAATTGCAGACTTAAAATTTGGAATGCAAGTTTCATTTCCCCATACGGAAGTAGTAGTTGTAGTAGTAGTATGTTTATTGTGGCTTATTGTAGGCTTGGCAATTTGCCGTCCGCCTAAAGCCGTTTCGATAATTTTAACATCTTTCTTAATAGTATTAGTTTTTATATCTAAACATCTGAATTTTACATTTCACAATTATTTCGTGAACATTAATACAATACAAGCAACATAAGAATCAACATAATTTAAGTAAAAAATTTTCTAAAATTATATTTTGCCTGTATTCCAAAGCTAGTTTTATAAAGGTTACGAGCCCAGTCCAGTTGCATCCGTTGAATAGTGCGCCACATTCTTCGTCAGTAAGCCTTGTCTTCCCTAGAATGCCTGTCCTGATTTCCTTAAGAACCGGGCATCTGGCCACAAAATGCTCCACATCCTCTCGTTCCCGCAAGTTACATAGAGTGCACATTATGTCTTCATTCTAATGTTGCGGTTGTAGTTCGGGACTTGAAGATATTTGATATCATCAATGACGCAAAGCTATCTTGGAAGTAATTGTTATCTGCCATATTGTAGTTTAGTGTCGAGTAGGAGTTTCTCCAGAAGATCTGTCTTGCATCATTCTCCCACCTATGTTGCTTCTCCCATTGGTTTCGATCCCCAAGTGTTAGTTCCGCCTTATACTCTTGCGTCAGGCTTTTAAACTGTTGAAAGCATTGCGATTCAGTTGCGAGCAAATACTTGGCAATGATTTTTGGATATCTATGGTCTGGCATGGCAAATATCTTTTTTATGTAGCTAAAGTGAAATACATTTTGTATTTTGTGCTGGGGTCTACACATTTGCGCTTTAGAAAGGAGTTCCATGTGCTTCCAGCGGAGTGCTTCTTGAAGCTCATGTCGCCAGTTATGGTGACTCCCAGGTACTTGTAAGACTTAACCACCTCTAATGGAGCGCCATCCAGGTTCCAAGCTTCAGTGCGCGCTAGTCTTCCTCTATTATTTTTATACCCTGTTCTCATTAAAAAGGGGAAAAGGGGATCACGAAGATGTGCAAATGTATGTAACAGCCAGAAGGAAGCACCTCCGACCCCATAAAGTATATATATTCTTGATCAGCATCAACAGCCGAGTCGATTTAGCCATGTCCGTCTGCCGTCTGTCTGTCAGTATGAACGCGTCGATCTTAGAGACTGTAACAGATAGAGCCATAATTTTTGGAAAATTCCTCCTCCTTCATCATTTAACAGCGAAAAACTGTCTTTCTCTCTGTATAAACGCGTGAATCTCACAGACTAGAAGAGGTGGAACCACAAATTTTTGCATGTATGTGGGTGTATACTGTACCCACATCGAGTTGGTTTCAGATTTGGAAAATTCCACCTCATCCATCTTTTAGCAGCGAAAAGCTGTCTCTCTATTCAGTTTATCACTATAAGATCCGAGCAAAAACACCGAAGATATGCAAGTGCGCCTCCCCATTTATTCAAATAAATTTTAAAATAAAAGGAGCTCAAAGCTATAGGAACCACATAACTGGGAATAAGGTATTTTGCTGTCGGGGCACACGACCGCAACACTCTTACTTGTTTATAATTAGTACTTTTGACTTTTCACAGTTGATTTTCAAATCCCATTTTGTACAGTAAGCATAGGTGGCATCTATCATCTGCTGTAGTATTACAGGGCTTTCAGCGAGCATAACCATATCGTCGGCATACATTAATACTTTGAAGGTATCAGTACCTAGTTTGACTCCTCCGGGAAGTTCTGCAGCGATGTCATCTACGAAAAGAGCGTAGAGCAGTGGGCTGAGTAGACATCCCTGTTTGACACCTTGGTTTGTCTGAAAATCTTCGGATAGTCTACGCCCATCCCACACTGTAGTCGTACAGGCCCCTCAGCATGTTTATCATTTTTATCGATATACCTATGTTTCCCAGTTTCCAGAAGAGTTGAGATCTGTTTTTGGTATCAAAAGCAGCTCTAAAATCAATGAAAAATAGATAGATCTTCTTTCCTTGTTGTTGATACTCCTTTGCAAGCGACGTGAGCACAAATATGCTGTCCACTGTTGAGTATCCTTCTCTAAAGCCCATCTGGGTCTCACTTAGCAGTTTGTTGAGATTAACAAATATTAGTGAGTCGAGCGAGTAACATTGAAGCAAAAATCTTCATCGAGGCATTCAGGAAAGAGATTCCTCTATAGTTTTGCACTTCATTCGGGCAGCCGCTTTTAAATAAAGGGTACAGAATGCTTTTTAGGAAGCTAGGTGGTACTTGGGCCGTTTCATAGACTCTGTTCAGTGCGTCTTTCAAATACTGAAAATTCCGCTGGTATGCGGTCCGTTCCTGGTGCTTTATTCAGTTTGCTTTTTTTGAGAGCACTGACGACATCAAGGGTATCAAACTCTCGGTCAAGTTCTTCTACCAACGTGTTGGGGATTTCCAAGTCCATTGAGTGCATTTGAGTTTCGTCGAAGAGGAGGCTGCAGAAATTCTGGTGCTTCACACCAATGCATTTTCTCATACTACATTTATTGAGTTTTCTGACCATTGACCAGAAGGATTTTGCATCTTTCACTTTTCCAATTTCCACTTCCATTTGCCTGAAGTATTTCAGCATTTAGAATTTTGTAAGTATCCTTGTCTTCTGGTATATTTGTGTGTCTAGCTTTTTTTAGAGAGCCCACTGATTTTCTTCTGGCTTGGTCACATTCTTCATCGTACCACGGCTGTTTCCAATTTGTTTTAGTCGACCTTTGCATAAACTTCGCCGCTGTTGATATGCAGCAACTAAGTTCCTCAATCTTGATTTGTTGCTGATCTGACGTTAGCTTTTCCAGTTCCTTATCCAGTCTATCTGCCTTGAATCCACCTTAATTTGGGTAACAGTTCGTCTCTATTTTCAATATTATGTTGAGGTACTGAAAGTTTCAGTTCCACTGCGAGAGGCATATGATCAGAAAAATGTTCCGTTAGTATTTCCATATCTGCAACATAGCTGTGCCACGAGCCTTGTTTCAAGCAATAGTCTATTGTTGAGGTTGACTGTCCTCGTAAAAACGTGTGGACCCCTTCTGAATCGCTGCCAGTTATGCCGTTAATAATTGTAAAGCGGAAGTCTTCGCCAAGTTCAATTAGTTTTCTTCCTTTAGTATCAATGTGGGAAGTATGCATATTTTTCCAATGTAGTTGGTTCTGAAATATCGACCTGCACATCCCCTGTCCGTGTATGTAAGTCTCCTATTAATGATAATTGTAGAGGTTGGAATCGTTTAGGTTATTATAGAGGCTATCGTAGTCGATTACAATTTAGATAACAGGGCAAGACGAAAAGGTTTTTATTAGGTAGTACGACCTCGATCGCCGTGGCGTCTCCAGTTCTTGTATAGTTGCATAAGTGTTTGAGCTCCTTTTTAAATCCATCCGCTAGCTCGGCCTACCCCACTCGATCTTGTCGCCATTTCCCATTTAATGTTGTATTCCGCAAAATAAAGCTCGAAAAGATCAATTTTTTCTCAACAAATGTCTCGTACAAAATAAAGACTTCGTGCTGGTTTATTAATTTGAAAAAATTTTGTAGGATCAGTTTAAGTAAGTAAATTTTCAAGATGAACATCCATCCTTGCTTCCTGTTTTTGTATGGGCCTTACAATTGCTCATCTCTAATGCGATTCCATTTGAACAGTTAATTATTTGGTATTTTTACACAAGCGCTTAACAGTCACATGTTGTTTGGCCACAACATTTGATATGATGAAAAATCAACGCATAACTAGAAATTTAAAAGAAATATCGTGGAGCCGCTTGGGTTTCATACCGGCCAAAGGAAAGAAGTATCGAGCTCATTGCATACACTGCAAAAAAGATCAGGCCAATACCAGCATCGACAGGCTAATTGTGCACAGGTAAGCAACACATTCCATGGGTAATCCAATCTCTTTTCAATTTCTTCTTCGTGTAGAAAAATCTGCAGCGAGCACAAGGCGGACTTCTCAAAGGAGGTGGGCATATCATAATTCAGAATACATTTGTTAGATCTCCAACTGTTTTGTTTTAGTTTAAAAACCGGATAAACAGATGTCGAGAAGCTGGCACATCGGAAAGCAAACCCTCCATGCAAGCTCCAATTCCAAAATCCGATGCCTCCCCCTCTACAGCCCTTCTCGATAAACTGCTGGAGGAGGATGATGCTACCGAGGTGTACTTAGACGACATTGAGCATCTGGTGGCTCCTCAAACGGATGCCAGTCGCTTGCAAAAGGATTTGCTCAAAGCAGAGACCGAATATCTAGAGGCCAAGGCCGTATATTTTGACAAACTGAATGACATATCGGAACTGAAACGCACTCTGGCCATGCTGGAGGCCAAAAAGACGCAGCTGGAGATTGTCCAGCTGAGAGCGGAGTGCGAGTAGTAGGCCTTCCATTAAAGATTCAAATTTTTTATCAAATCCCTAAACGTATTTACAATAAACTATTTTATTAACTTTTAATGGTACAAAATAATGCAGAATGCACACTCCAGCGTATTGCCAAATTGCCCATCCATATTGTCTACCTGATCAACATGGTATCCACCCTGCTGTCTCATCCCATGGATGTATTGCGTGTTAATGTCCAGGCGAATGTCTTCCAGTCCATGTCACTGAAACAGGTAGTCCGGCGGATTCTTAAGTATAATGGTATACGTGGCTTCTATTTTGGTGTGAGCGGTGCCGCGATGCGCTGCACAGTGCATACGGTCACCGTTTTCACGATATACCATTATCTGCATAAGAGGAAGTCGTCTAGTGTCACCTCGGTGCCGGGGCTAAGTGGCTTTGGTGCTGGTCTCATCTCAACGCCCTTGGCCAAGGTGACGCTAATGCGGCAAATCGATCTAACCCGCATACCCTGCCGCCGACGCAAGTAATGGAAGCAGTTTGCGTCACTTGATATATGGTTTTTTGAAGTATTTCTCATCTCTAAACAGCTATAAACGGTTCTGGAAGGGACTCGAACACATGTATGGGACGGGTGGAACCTCATATCTATTTACCGGCTGCAAACTGCATGCTTTTACCAATGGGACTATGGTGGCGCTGTTCTCACCCCTTTACAAAAAGGTAACTGGGTCCTCTCAAACTAGCCTAAAATCCCTTGAGTCATTTCTAAACCCTGCGAACGTCAAAACGGTTAATTTTTTTTGTCGCCGCATTACCAAATAGACCAAGACCAATCATTGAAATCATTTCAAAAACAAGTAATGCAAACCGATTCTTAACCAATCTACTCGCAAGCAGTTTTTAAGCTGAAATTACTAAAAATCTCGACGAATCACCATTAACCCTTCAAAATACTGGACCATGTTGCCTAGTGTAATTTAACTTTACAAGTAATAGTTCGATGAGAGATTGCATCTCAGAGCCGATGATACCAACCAATACAAGGCACCAATCTTAAGGAAAATCCCTTTCCCTTCGCTTTCCTTATTGGCAATTAAATTTCCTTTGTTGGCAAATGACATCATCTCTAACACTTTGCGAATTGATAACATTTTCGCATTCCCAAGCCTTTGATAATTGGGCTTACGATTTTCCGAAAGCCATCGTCATTTTCAACCAAAAATGGTCTGCCATCCATTGTGCAAAACAGAAAGGTGTAAGAAGAATTCCCGGAAAATGCTTGTCTTTGATCGAGGCATTTGGCACTTCAAAAATTGTAGGCTAAAAGTAGTGTCCGCAAGCAAACGCGATTAAAATTTGTTTATTCCATACTTCAATTTCAATTGGCTTTTTTTCAATTGGCATTAAGATCGCTAATTACTTAAGAAACTGCTTTTCAATTTTACAAATGACCACACGTAATAACATTGCCCTGTTTATGACAATACTGAACCGCGATAAACACCATGGAAGACCAATGCTAAAGAATATGGTCAAGATCATAAGAATCGTTCCAAACCACTTTCCGTTACTGACAAATCATTCAATCGCGGAAAAATACCTAAGGGTATCAAAAATAGTAACAATTCCAAACAAATTGTACTCCCTATGAAGTGAAAAATGCTAGGATCAATGCATAAGAGCCATTCGCAGCTAATGGTTCTCCATGGTAATAAGACCGCTAATTACTAAAGAAACTGCTTTCCAATACCACAAATTATAATAACATAGTCATGATTATCAAACTACTGAACCGCGATATATCAAATCATTTAATCGCGGAAAAATACCGAAGAGGATCAAAAATAGTATCAATGCCCTCCCTATAAATCATATTAATTCTTGACCAGCGTCCATGACGAGTCGATATTTGCATCACAGTTCAAGACATATTGCGTTTTTATACTCTGGAGAGGGTATATTAAAATTGTCCAGATGTTTGTAACGCAAGAGAAGCATCTCCGACCAATATATATTGATCAGCTGACGAGTGGTTGATATAGCGGTCGTCGTGGTCTGTTTCTAGTACTCGTCAGTTTAAAGCTATCAACACTTTAGAAGTCTTGGTATAAAACGCTATTTCGGAACGGGGATCGGATGATTTAGGCCAAGAGATCGGTTGGAGTTCAGGAGAAAAACTGTTTCCAATGCTACGCTATTAAACACGTATTTATAAGTTTTTATGCTTTCACTAATTTCAGAGTTTTATAATCGGGCAACTTATTATGCTGCATACAATAGATCTGAAAAAATTTGTATGAAAAACTTTTTTGATTTCAAGCTATCGCTCCTAAACCGTTACTGATCGATTTGATATGCTAACACAATTGTGTCAAGTCTCAACACAATTTTGGAGAGTTTGATCAAAGATGAATATATCTACTATAAAAACGCGAATATTCTGCTCCAAGGGTATATAAACTTCAGTCGAGCCGAAGTTAGCTTTCCTCTATTTTTATTCTTTAGCATTGATCTTCTATGGTGATTGTCGCGGTTCAGTTATGTCATAAACAGGGCAATGTAGTTCTGTGTTGACATTGAAAATCAGTTTCTTAAGTAATTAGCGGTTTTTTTTTACCATGAAGATCCCTAAGCTGCGAATGGCGCTCATGCATTGATCCTGGCACTTTCCACTGGTTGGAAGTACAGTTTGCTTGGCATAGTTACTATTTTTGATCCTCTTTGGTATTTTTCCGCTATTGAATGATTTGTCTTTAGCATTGGTCTTCCATGGTGTTTATCGCGGTTCAGTATTGTCATAAACAGGGCAATGTTATTATGTGTGGTCATTTGTAAAATTGAAAAGCAGTTTCTTAAGTAATTAGCGGTCTTATTAAAATGGAGATCCGTTAGCTTCAAACTGCGCTTATTGCGCAAGCATTGATCCTGCCAGGATTTTTCACTTGATTGTAGGGTTGTCGAAATATCGATATCGAATAACTTTTGACGATATATTTATGAATACTTATTTTTGGTTTTTGGACACAAAGGAAGGTTTCCTAAAGCTATTCTCTTGGATATTAGTAGTATCAATAATACTAGTAATGTAGAAGAGAATGCCTCCAGAAAACCTCTCTTTTTGTGGACGAAATTAACAAAAATACACATCAAAAATACATTCAACAAATATTCGATATCGATATTTCGACATCCCTACTTGATCGGTGTTAACGTTCTTAATTTTTTTACTAATTTTAATCCTCTTTGGTATTATTTCGCGATTTTAAAAGTCGACAGTCACGGTAAATAGGTTAGAATAACTCGCGATCCACACAGTCTGTGACTCCCAGCGTAGAACAGAGAGCTGGGGCTTACGAGCCGAGAGCGGCTCACGTGCTAAGGCTCACGAGCCGAGAGCCGGTTGATGGCTCCCAGCTCACGAGCTGTAGCTCACAGCTCAGCCTTCTAACTGGGTCGGTCTAATATATGCCAAAATTTTGCACATTCCGGCCACTGTGCCCTGTCAGGATCACAGCGCAATTTGTCAAGTTACCGGCGCCAAGCTGACATGCTGTAAGGATGGCGGCATGCCAAAAATCTTTGTCTTACACACATATATAAAGGGGGATCCATTAGGAATTTTTTTGTTAATTACTCGAACTGAACGGGTAATCGAATTAACAAATGAAAAAACGAATAAAGGCAAAGCTAACTTAGTCTGTACCGAAGTTTTGATACACTTGAAATAGCTTGTCTCAATGGTTAGCGAGTTCGACCAAACTTCGCAGATCAGCTTAAAAACATTACATATTACCCAAGACCGTGTTTAAGAGCAGTAATATTGAGAACAAAACAGTTTTTCTTACTAAAACTGTTGTGTTTCTTACGTAAAACCAAACGGGTACTATTGATGGTTTAAACAAGACAACGAACGAACATTTGTATGGCAGCTACAAGTAGTAGTCATCCGATCCGGTCGGTTCCGACATATTAGCAGCGTGCAGTAAAAAGAAGACTCTGTGCGAAGTTTCAGCTCGATAGCTCTAAAACTGAGGGACTAGTTCGCGTAGAAACAGACAGACGGACGAACAAAGCTTAATCGACTCAGCTCGTCAAGCTGATCAAGAATATATATACTTTATGTGGTCGGAGATGATTCCTTCTATGCGTTACAAACTTCTGGGCAAAATTATAATACACTTTTCAAGTGTATAAAAATATTATTATAAAGGGTGATTTTTTAAGAGCTAAAAATAAAAAAACATCAAATTTAGAAAAATGCATGAAATCTTTATTTGAATCGATAGTACGGTCCATATAATTTAATGTTTGAAGATTATTTTAAGCTTTAACACAGCCCCACAAAATATAGTCTAAAGGCGTTGATTGATTAACAGAGGCCCAATTGCTGCGAACGGCGACGAATAATAATAATTGAATGAATTATAATTGATGGTCATCATTAATTAATGTCTAACAATGTAAATTTGGTGCGAAATTTAGTCACAATAGCCCGAATAGCCGCTTCAGTGGGTAGATTAAACTGACCATAAAATGGATGATGAACTTTCTTAACAGAGCACGCATTTTGATAATTCAATAATTTGCAAGCGTTGTTCGTTTGTAAGACGATTCATGGTTAAAATATACACCAAACTGAAGATGTTTGATAGTGAAACAAAACACGAACCGTGCGTGAGCTGTTTAAACCAGTGTTGCCAAAAAGATAATAGCTAAAAAATCACCCTTTAAACAGATGGAGATAACAAATTTCAAGCAAGTTTTAACAATTTTTATAAACAAAATTTTAGAAAATGTTTTAAACATTTTTTACTGAACAAAATATACAGGGCTTCCAAAAAGGCCTGGTGCCACCGAAACACACCATTTCTAGCTAAAGTAACATCTGGGTAAGCCTGCTTGATTATATCAAACGTCTCTGTCGCAGATTTACCGAGTTTCACACTGAATTTAATCGCGTACCTCTTACCGGCTTGCACCACTCACAGAAACACGTCGCGCGAAAATGCCTGTCCTGACTCTCCAGCACCTCGGAGACAACTGACCAAAGCCAGTCGGTGCGCGCACGCTCCGAAGTACAGTCGCGGCGGAAGAAAATCAGTCCTATTACTTTCCGGACAAACCCTGTATGTTCTATTACGAGTCAATCCACATTATAACTGAAAACAGTGTTGGGCATTAATCAATTAAATTTTCAATCAATTGATTAATCAACTAATAATTTTAAACAATTAATTCGATTGAAATAAAATGGACCCGACCGTTAAAATGGATGAAGACAGAAATTCCTTTGATTATGTTCTGGATACAGCAGAAAATATATTGTCTTCTTCGGAGAGCGATGCTGCAAGAAGCTCCCTATCATCTTCGCAACCACGACTGCATCTACTGGACGGAACTTCTTTTAAATTCTTTGGAAATGAATCCAAAGGCAATCATATTACGGCTTTATGCATGAAATGTCCAGAAGATCGAACTACCAAAGTGAAAGGCTATTTAAACTGCACATCGAACTTTTTAAGCCATGACTGCGTCAATGAGTACAAGAAGTACATTAAAAAGAAGACGGAACATACAACCAACAGCAAGCAAGTGTGAAGAAGAAATCAGTTGAGAAAAAAATATCACAAGAGCAATTATAATTATATTCAATGATCCCGTTACGAGCTGTTGAAGATCCATAATTTAGAAAAATATTCTCGGACATGCAAATATGTGAAAAAGGACTTTCATTAATAGTAAATGCTTTTACGAAGAGCAAATTAACCTGATAAAATGTGACCTAAAGGATGTTGGCTATGTGTGCACAGCATTAGATATCTGGTCAAGTAAAAAGAGAAGCTTCATTGGTGTCACAGCACACTGGATAACCCATGATCTAAGTATGCACAGCTATGACCGCATATCTCAAATAATTCAAGAAATGAATTCTGATTTTGGCCTAGATGCAAATAAAATAGTCGCATATGTAACTGACAATGGAAGCAATTTTGTAAAGGCTTTCAAATTATTTAAATTGAAACTTACTAACATTGACCTCAAAGATGACAGTCACACTTTCGAAGATACATCTGAATCTGAAGAAGATGAATCAGCCGAAAACATTTTTTTGCTGCGTGTACATCTACGCTGCTCCGCACATATATTATGTGCGACAACCGATGCAATTAAGGTTTTAAATAATCAAAATCAGAGGTCCGGAATAACTCTCAACACATATTTTCAATATTTCAAAGTGTTTCTCACTGAGAGAAACACAAAAATCATGAGCAATTTCGGTTTCTCACTGAGTTTAATTTTTATATTTATTTTATTTGTGTTTTCTGTTAAAGCCCCATACGGAGTACGACGAAAAATTCGTTTCGATACAGTATTTCACATAAATAGAAACACTTTCTAACAGCACATGAGCATCACAGCAAAGCCAAGGTGTTCCTAATTAAATGAAATACTGTATTAAAACGAATTTTTCGTCGTACTCCGTATGGGGCTTAACCGAAAAATGTTGAGAGAAAAATTTAACTGTTGTTCAATAACACTTAAAAAATAATATATGTTTAAAGTGTTTTTTGATAGCAGTTATAGTATAACAGAAAACGAAAGTAAATAAAGATATGTGTTATTTCTCTATTAGCTATGTAAAGATAATTTACTTTGTAAATGTGACTAGGAACAATGTTTTATACCTGCGGTGGTCACGAAATTTAAGTTTGGGAGCAGTCCAACAACAAAAACAGTAAAAACGGCAAACGAGACACACACTGCATTTGTTTTAATTTGCAAACATCTGCTTCAGTGCCAAGCGGGTCTCGATCCCGCACACTTTACCTGCTGCGTCCAGCCGTGCGTCAATAAGCATGAATTTTGTTCTTTCAACTTATTATTATGTAAGGCAATTACACTTGTTGCGACGTATGCTTTCGCGTGTCGGCTCCTCAAAGCGAGACAATTTTCTTAAGCTTCAGAATGACGCCTGTTTCCAAAAAAATAGCTCTTAGATTAGTGGAAACATGGTCATCCATGGTATATAGCGCGGTTTAGTATTGTCGTAATCATATTTTTGTAGTTATGTGATGTCATTTGTGGTCTTGAAAAGCATTTTTTAAGTGTAATGTGGTTCTATTCCCATGGTCCATGGATGTCTCTTATCATTGAATTGAGCTTATGCATTGATCCTTGTATGATTTCCCCTTGGTTGAGAGTAAAGTTTATTTAGCATTATTACAATTTATGGTCCTCTTTGGTATTTTTCAGCGATAAAAAGATTTGTCATACGCAGAAAGTGGTTTGACACAATCTTTATGATTTTGACTATATTCTTTACCACAGGTCATCCACGGTAATTATCGCGGTTGAATATTGTCATTATCACGGCTATGTTAAGGTTTGATATATAAAACTCGTATTTCTGCGTGAATTCGCATTTCTTTGAGGTGTGAGCGCCATTTCTTAATTACTGTTAAATGCATTTGCATTGGTGATTGAGTGTGGTCATTTGAGCTTTTAAAAAGCAGTTTCCTAGGCACTTGTATTACCATGGAGATCCTGTAGCTGTGAACTGCGATTTCACATTGATTCTTATATGATCTTCCAGCCCTTCACCCCCACAAAGTCAAACTTCCTTACAAAATTCTTGTAACGACCTCTGGCGAGCACTAAGCCGTAACCGCGGCAAGAAAATACTTTTCAAAATTAAAGTTTTTGGTTTTTTAATTTTATGCCCTTATCGCTGTTAATGAAATTTAGTGTTGAAAATGTCCGTTCCAAAGACTTTGACTAAAAAGACACTTATATTTTTCTCACAATAATAAGTGTTATTGAAAAAACACATAACGAAAAAGAAAGTGAGAAAAATAAGAAAATAGCATACGCGAAAATACTCAAAAAATAACTGTTGAGACATATTTCAAAGTGTAAAAATAACAGGGTTATTTTACAACATTTCATTTGAGAGATATGGACCTCTGTCAAATTATTCAATTATCAGCTGGAATGATTAAAAAAGCAATACTTTATGGAAAGCTGCGACGCTAAATCAGTTGAAATTATAAAAAAGTCTGCATCACACATTAAGCAACCCCGGGAAAACCAGGTGGAATTGTCTATTTGATGCGCTTAAACAAAAATCGAATATTAGAGACAAGAACCTCCTTTTACAATTCTTACTATTCAATTGCAGGGTACGGAATTTCGCGCTCAGAACCAAGAGGCTTTTGTTCCGAATTAACAGTAAATATGGTGGAACTAATACATTTTTTTATGCTCTTTTTATGTTCTTCAGCATTGGTCATCCATGGTTCAGTATTGTCATAATCATGGTTATGTAGTTATGTGTGGCCATTAGTGGTGTTAAAAGCAGTTTTTTAAGTATTTAGCGGTCTTATTACCATGGAGATCCCTTAGCTGTGAATTGCGCTTATGAATTGATCCTGGCATGATTTTTCACTTGATTGGCCATTTTTTTTTTATTTTAGCTGATTGGAATTTATTGAATCTTCTCTTAATGAGACTAACAATAAGTTTTCAAATCTTAATCTAGAAACTATTATAAAACCATCCCCTATTGGGGGTGGTTTATGTTCCGCGGCCCTTTAATTCAGTCGCTGGGTTGGTAGGTCTTTTCTTCTGAGACGAGAATGCGTTGCTTGCAGGGTGAGAGATTGTGCAAGCTCATTAGGGTGCGCAAGAAGCTCTCGGAATATTTGCGATTCAGGTGCTGTATTTCAGTTTCGACCAATGGGATCCTTAGGTCGTTGTGGATACACTCGTTTCGAATGTACCATGGCGCTGCAGTTAGTGTTCTAAGAATTCTTGATTGTGATCTTTGAAGAATGTCCACACTGCTCGCACAGGCATTTCCCTATAGCTGCGAGCCATAAGTCCAGACGGGCTTTATGATGCTTTTGTACTTTTAATACTTTATTTTCCAGTTTTAGAGGGGAACGGGAGTTAATTAACCAGTGAAGGCTGTTGGCCTTTAGCTTTATTTGAAGTTTTTTCGAGTCTACAGGGTTGCCCATATTCGACGGACCCATCTGGCAACGCCATAACTTTTTACAGAGATGTCAGATCGCTTAATGACATACCGCGTTTGAAGCGTCAGTCCAAGCAGATTTTTACCATTGAACAATACACGCCACGCGAGCGCTCTGAAATAGTTGAAATTTACATTCAACAGAACAAGTCAATTGTGAAAACTCAACGTGCTTTTAAAAAATTAAAAAATGTGAAAAGTGCGCCTTCTAAGAGCGTTTATACGAAAACTTTCTAATCCGATGAGGCCAAATAAAAGTCGACCAAGGCGATCGGCCGAGAATATCGCTGCCGTACGAGCCAGTGTTGAGAGGTCCCCAAGAACATCCCAAAAACGCCGTTCTCAGCAGTTGGGCATGGCTCGGTCCACTTTACAACGGATTATTCGCGTTGATTTTCATTTGTTCCCGTACAAAAATTCAATTGACGCAAAGATTGTTGCCTGCGGACAAGCCTCGTCGATTGGAATGGGCCCAAAGAGTCATCGAAATGGCCGAAGATGACGAGCAATTTTGGAACAAAATTATCATGTCCGATGAAGCCCATTTCTCATTGAATGGGACCGTAAATAAGCAAAATTGCCGTATTTACGCCACTGATAATCCTCAGGAGATTCAAGAAGTGCCTCTTCATGACGAAAAAGTCACAGTTTGGTGCGGCGTTAGTGCGAAAACGGTCATTGGGCCGTTTTTCTTCCAAAATGAAAATGGCCATGCTGTTACCATCAACCAGGAGCGTTATCGCGACATGATGATCAATTTTGTGATGCCAATTATTCGTCGAAAGCGTATGAGGCAGTTCTGGTTTCAACAAGACGGCGCTCCACCGCACACAAGTCGCATAACAATCGATTTTCTGAAGAAATTGTTTCCGGGCCGTTTGATGTCGAAAAGTGGTGATTTGGACTGGCCACCGCGTTCGCCCGATTTGACGCCGCCTGACTTCTTCTTGTGGGGATATTTGAAGTCAAAGGTTTACGTTAACAAGCCAAGGACCGTAGAAGAGCTCAAGGACAACATTCGTGAAGAAATAGCAGCTATTCCGGCCGAAATGTTGGCGAAATCGATGCCAGAGGCGGCCATTTGAGAGATATCATATTCAAAAATTGATGTAAACAAATCTACTTGGAACAAATTAAATGATTAAGATTGCCAACCGCCAAATTTTTATTTTTTTCTTTGATTTAAAAAAAAAAAAAAAGGGCCGGGGAAGATAGGGACACCCCTTTTTTTTTTTGGGGGGGGGGGGGGGTGTGGGGGGGTTATCCAAAAAATAAAAAAATTTTTTTTTGGGGGTTTAAGGGTCGCGTTTAGGGTTTTTTGGGGGGGGGTGTTGTTGTTGTGTGTAAGCAAAACGTGTTTACACTTTAGCTCATTGATCTTTATGCGCCAGTTGGCCAGCCACTCCTCCACATTAGCTAGGTGGCTTGCCAAAAAGTCTTGATGCGATAATTGGACATCGTGATCTGCTTAGAATTGCCGTGTCATCCGCAAATGTGGATATTGTTAGTCGGGGGTCTGTTGGGATGTCTGCAGTGTACAATACATACAGAAAAGGACCGAGAACGCTACCCTGTGGCACTCCGGCTCCAATGGTGAACTCTTCCGTTGTGTACTCATTTTGTCGGACAGAGAATACTCTGTTGCTGACATAACATTCTAAGAGTTGGTGAGTATTTGGGGGAAGCAGTGTCTCAATTTTATAAATAAGACCGTCCAACCAAACGCGCTCAAATGCTTGGGCAACATCTAGGAAAATTGCGGAGCAGTATTCGTGGTGCTCATACGCCGTCCGAATATCCGAAGTTAAACGGTTAACTTGCTCAATGGTCCCGTGTTTTGCTCGGAACCCAAATTGATGTGAAGGAATTATATTTGATTGGCCATGATGACTATTTTATATTCTCGATGGTATTTTTTCGCGATTCAAGAAGTCGTCAGTCACGGGAAATAGGTGTAAAAAAACTCGCGAGCCACAAAGTCTGTGGGTCCCAGCTAAGAACCGAATGCGGTTGATGGCTCACGGCTCACGAGCTGTGCCTCTCAGCTCAGACCCGGCTGCGTGTAAAGAATCTTTACTAAAGATCGATTCTGAACCCTTGAATCAACCATATCAATTGTTAGTTTTGTATCAAATTTTTTTTAAAGGATTAACAATCAATCAATGGTTAATTGTAGAAATTGAGGATTAACAATTAATTAATTGTTAGTTGTAAGGTATTGCAATTACAATTAATTAATTGTTAATTTTTATAAACTTGAAAAGTGTATTATAATTTTGCCCAGAAGTTTGCAACGCATAGAAGGAATCATCTCCGACCAGATAAAGTATATATATTCTTGATCAGCATGACGAGCTGAGTCGATTAAGCTTTGACCGTCCGTCCGTCCGTCTGTCCGTCTGTCCGTCTGTCTGTTTCTACGCGAACTAGTCCCTCAGTTTTAGAGCTATCGATCTGAAACTTTGCACAGAGTCTTCTTTTTACTGCACGCTGCTAATATGTCGGAACCGACCGGATCGGATGACTACTTCTTGTAGCTGCCATACAAATGTTCGTTCGGAAAATGGATTTTAGTAACAAAAACTGGTTTGTTCTCAATATTACTGCTCTTAAACACGGTCATGGGTAATATGTAATGTTTTTAAGCTGATTTGCGAAGTTTGGTCGAAGTCGCTAACCGTTGAGACAAGTTATTTCAAGTGTATCAAAACTTCGGTACAGACGAAGTTAGCTTTGCCTTTCTTTTTTAATTGCTAATCATTTAAAATTTGCCCAACACTGACTGAAATGTAGTTATTTAGTTTTATTCATAAGAATATTTATTTTGCTATTTGGATAAGCTTGTCTGTGTGCTGATCGCGTTTTGTACTACGCTCATCAAAGTCCTCAACTAGTTTTACGCCCCTCAGCATAAGGACTCAATTCCATTGAATTTTCTAAAGCGACATCAAAAATTAATTCTAAATAGTCCATACAATTCCTTTCACTATTGCAGTACAACTCTTTATCTTGACATTTTTTCTAAGCTTCTGCACACATTTCTATACTAGTTTTATGGTAAGCCCAAATGATTTCAATACACCATTAATTTGAAGGACAGTGCGGTTTAGGCTGTCCTCTTATATTTTGCAGAAGAACCGCAAAGACATCTATTCTAAATGGTAGCTTTGCTGAGTCCAGTTTCTTCTAGCCATAGAAACATAGGAAAAGAAACTGGTGATGAAGAGGCCTTTAAGCAATCCGACCATAGTTGCTTCCATGATGATTTTCTTCGGAATTTCTGCCCTTTCAAAAGATTGCGTACATGAATAGATCCTTTCTGCTTCGGAACGCTGGGTCAGCCTTAAATACTTGATCAGCTACATATTCACCATCACTGAAGATCTTTTTTAATACGAAGCTTGCAGCCTTGCTTTTTAGACTCAGGGTATTAAGTCGAAACGGTAGAACAGCCACATCTCTGGAAGATCTTACATAACGAGATTCCGTAAAAAGAAGTAAAGATACACTGACACCGCTTTCAAATATTATTTCCCCACATAATAACCATCTTTCCTTTTCCCCAATCTCCCATACAGATACAAAATTCGTTGGCTAATCTCTACAAAATACCCAAGGATTCATGGCAAATTAATTTGCTAGCCCTAGTATTTACGGACAGTATAATATCGGTGATCCTCACCCCAGTGGAAACTCTGAAAACGCTTGTCATGAATGCTGATTTTGATGAGATTCGGTCAAAGAAGCATCTGGCCCATAGAATTATGTCGTTGCATGGTTTTAAAGGTTTCTTTTTGGGAATGAAGCCAGCTCTGCTGGCAGAGTTGCCCCATGCTCTGATTGTCACCATGGTTTTCCACAAAATGTCCGATTATTATAATCAATAAACAAATTTACAGTCGTGTTTATTGAGCAAGCACATTCAATAGATTTACCAGAGCCTCAGAAAACGGCTGCAAATCGCTGGGCATTGCCTGGGCCAATTGGAAGCGGAAGAGCTCCAGGAATTGCTGCACCAGCTGAAACAAAGTTGAATTAAGACTAAGCAAGTGTTATTTGTATAGCTCACCTGTACAAGCGGTTGGGCTCTCTCATGTACCACCAGGCACTCCATCAAGACAGCCACAAATTTGGTATAGAACTCCTTTAGATGATGATGCAAAGCTTGCAATGGAATGGGCAGTATACACACCAGATAGCAACGTTGCAATTGACTCAACATTTGCAAGCAAATGTCCACACTTTGCAGCAGTTTATCTGATTCCAGGACAAACATTTCCAGGATTTGTTTGGCCCAACGATAGCTGGTGCAGGCATTAATACTGGCACACACCTCACGACAGGCGGACATGTTTTCCGTTTGTGTTAGATCCAGGGCCAAGGCAGCTTGGATTTCCCCATGATTGATGGTGAAATGATAGCACAGTTTGGTAATAATCTCCAGCAGGCAAATAGAGTTCTGCGCCTGAGAGGACATGGTCACATTTTGTAAAAGACGCTCAAGCATATCATCACATTGGTTCCACTGGGGAGTAAAACAAGAAATGAGTTATCTTAAACCGTTGGTTTAAAGGAGGAAATCTCCCACCTTGAAGGTATCTAAATCGATAAAATGGTCCAAGCATAGACACAGGCAATTCCACAGGGCAGCGGTGAACTCCACAGAGTCGTCCCGGTTGTAGGCATCTGGGAGCACATGCTGAAAGATCACACTATGTATGTTCAAGTCCTGTATATCCATGGGGTTCTGTTGAGTGAATTAGAAAATGATGGAAGTGGGTTTTGGATGACTAAAATCCACTTTAGCTTACACTTTGTTTTAGAATAAGTGTAAAGATTTGTACTCCTAGCTGTTTATAGGCCAGCAGATGACATTCCCTCAAATTAAGACCCAAGGCCAGGCTGAAGTTTAGCATCTGAGTGGACATTTTGGTCTCCAGCTCTTCATAGCGTAGCTGCAAGCATAAGCATAAGTAATCACAGTTCTTAAGCAACTAGCCTCACTTTCTACCTTTAGGTAACGCACAAATCCATGTACCGCACCCAGCTGACGTTTCCAATTCTCTTTATGCAACTTCTCCTCATAATACTTTAAAATGGGCCCGTCCAGGTTTCCAGTCGTAGTTAGTTTTTTTAGCAATTCATGCGCATTTTTTAACAAAGACTGGGCACTCGCCTTTAGTTGGAAAACTGTGGGCTCTGCGGTCACCTCGCATAGCAGCAATACCAGTTGAGCTCTCAACTGAAATATGACAAATTAAGTAAAGTTTCTTTGATAATATTAAATGCATACCTCCTTTTGCTTGATATTGTCTTGGCTGGACTCATTCTTGCTTAGGAATTCCTGCACCAGATCATACAATTTGGGCAACTCTTGCTGAAGCAACTGCTGGTGACTCTCAAACTGTGCGGGCAATAGCGGCAGGCTATCTAGATCTGCTTTCAGTTCGGGCAGCATATAAAACTGCACCAGATCACTCATGTGAGCCATTAGTGGCTCAATTGTGTCGCAGGTCATGGTTAATTTACTTAATATTTATTAAAACTTCAAGTTGTACTTTAAAGCGAAATTGTAAACAAATGTGTGCCGGGCACTGCGCTTAACAGCACCTCTGCCTTATTAACAGTGAACTGTTAATGCCGCTGACTGTCAAACTGTACTTAGATAAACTGCTACACAACAGAACATTAGCAGAGCTGCAGTCATTTAGCAGTTTATAGCCAATTCACACTAGCCACAATCTACATCTGCCGTATTATAGCCTATTCACACTCGAGTCCGTCAGCTGGGGATGTTCTTATCTCATGATGTTCCGACCTCTTCTAAACAATATCTAATCAGAACTAAAATATAAACAGTCAACGTAATTGCAATGTCAAAATCAAAATGCATTCAAATTCCAAACCAGTTCATTTAAATTATAAAATGCAATGTATTGTCACCAGGAATGGATCTGCGATTCGACTTTAAAGATGGGGGCGAACGAAAAATGTTAATATTTTTGTGCAATTTATATTGATTTAAGTCTTTATTTCCATTTTTTATGAAACCGTTTAAATAAAATTTATTCCTTCATTGCATTTTAGTTAAATTTACATAATACTTAAAAATCAGGGTTGCAAACCTTCTGAAAATCAGGAAATCAGGGGTTTGAGTTTTCGGTGCGGTGTCAGAAGGTTCAGGTGTGAATACCGGGGTTCAGGAATAGTTTTGTTTTTCGCTTATTCAGAAATCATGTATGTAAATTGGAACAAACTTTAACCATTTATTCAAATATGGAAGTTTAGAGCTTTGATATTTTCAGGCACAACTAATACCAAAACTGTGACATTTTTAAGTTCTTCTTTCTTCTTCTTTATTGGCCATCACAACCGTTTGACGGTCTCGGCCGCTGCTACTAATGCCCGCCAGTCGATTCTGCTTTGTGCGAGCTGGCAGCAGTTGTTCACACCAAGGTTGGAAATGTCCTTCCGTCACTGTTAGTCGTTCCACCTTGCCCTTTCCCAATTCATTCGTATTCCACCATTTTTGCTGGAGCTTGTTCCTCCATACGGGTAACATTTGTAACAAAGATGCAAACCGGTTCTGAACCGAACCGAACCGCTTTTTTCGCTCGTCAACCGAACCGATGTGTTTTCAAAAATGCTGAACCGAACCAAAAACGAAAAATAAAATGGATCGGTTCGGTTCACTTCAGCTAGGTATTGAGTTACTGGCGGAATAGTCAGCAAAATCAGCAATTAGCTTTAAAATATTACAAAAATACTTGGAAAAGCAGATTGTTGAAAAAAGCTAGGAACATCAGCCTTATTAAATTTTCGGACCCAAAATTGCAATAAGCTAAGTCTTGATTGTATTATCCGTTGGGGGTCAACTTTGTTATGATCCGACCTTCTTTCGCGGGGTCCAACTATCGGTCGCCGGCTAGGTTACGGCTGACTCAGGGATGAGTACGACCTCGATAGCTGGACTGGTCGGCTAACAACAAAAAATTTATAATTTCTCAGATGCCTGTCACGGCTCACACTTTAAACACAAAAACACTTGGCAAAAATAGCTGGAATTATTTGCCAGAACATTACCCGCCCTACCATAGGTTGACTTTCCTAAATCGGACAACCCCCTTTCTCCTCAGGTACTATTCTTCAGGCTGCCATCTCACCCCCTTGAACAACTTTACACTAACATATTGTTTTCACTTTCAAACACATATTTTTTAACAATTCACTAACACCTAAAGACATAATTAATGTATACTATCTCCTAACAAGGGTACCTCTGGGACGATTACAAGACAAATTATGTATAAATATATAAATGGGGAAAATAAATATGTATATAAATAGAGGGATTAAATTAAATAAATACTTAAAAACTACTTCCTACTGCCATGCCGAATTTTTGTTTGGCTTTTAACGGGTGGTATAAAAAACCTGGGGCCACCCAGAGGTGGGTGGCCAATTTCTCCTGCAAAACTGGATCCTCTGGGTCGCTCCTGCCAAAGTATTCTTTAAGGCTCCTGTCTCCTTGGTCCGTATTCCCAAAATACGCCTACAACAAATTAATTAATACTTAAACACTACACAATATCTCTTCTCTTACCGAGATTGAAATCTTAAAATTTTTTAAAACGAAACTTTTCTGCTGACACATACAGCAACACGACAGTAGGTGATGACTATGTAAATTTTCTCCTCCTTCTTCTTCCTCTGGGGTACAATTCGCCCAGGACGTTAACCATTTAAATGTCAAGCCGCTCACTCCCTGAACCCTTCGGAACCAGTGAGCCAGCACGACTCAGCAAACCACTCGTGCGCACCCCTGATGTCGTTTATCGGCGGCGTGAAGATCGATAAACATCACGATCAAAACAAACAAACAAATAAACAATTTCCGTATTGGCCTAATACCAGCACATAACAACTTACCTAAAACGTTAATGAAAACATAACGGATATTTATTCAATTCCATAAAAAAGTGAAATATCGACTGTTATCGTTTATCTAAAGATTATTAAATATTGGATTATTTATCAGGAAAGTCAACTTAAGCATAGCTCGAATAGTTTTAGCAGTCCCACCCACACAAGTGTCAGAAGAATGAACATTTTCCACATTGGAGTTTGTTTTATCAGACTTAAGAGCCAATATTGATGAAAATATGCTAGGAGACATATTATTATTAACTAAAATTCCATCATATTGAAGTCAATTTAAATCTTTTAAAATCTATTTTATTCCCTGTTGTTTTGAAAACCACATATACAAGTGTAATACAACTAATCAAATGGAAATGTCAAATTTGAGTTTATTGAAAATGAAATGTTTATTATATAATAGGGTGTATTACGCATATCAAAGCCGATTTCCGTATAAACTTAAGGATTTCGAATTAGAATTATTTAAATTTATATGTCAGAGATTACTTGATAAGGTCAAAAGAAAATTGTAATTATCGGGTGTGTTCCAGAAACCTCTACAGATTTTCTAATGGACGATTTGATTTTGATGGAACTAATCTAGGAGGTCTTTATATGAGAAATGATAAGAGTAAGGTCGGCTACTAGATCATATGTCAGTAAAAACGGCAGTCGATTTCAAATCGCTGAACTTTTGTCATCTAATTTAGTAGCCGGGTTTACTTTTTTGCTCATAACTTGAGAACCGTTCATCCGATCTTTATCATTTCTTCGGCAAATCAATTAATTTTGCTAATTACTAACTATCTCTAGAAAGTACCTTTAAAACTGTAGGAGATATAACGATTTTTACAAATTGCGGGGGCGGGAGGGGCATTACCAAAATTTGAAACAATCTTGATCTGCGTGCAGATAAAAGAAGCATTTGCCCAACAGATATCAAACCTCTATCTCTTACCATCTCTGAGATCTAGGCGTTCATACAGACAGACGGACGGACGGACGGACGGACAGACAGACGGACAAGGCTAAATCGACTCGGCTGTTGATGCTGATCAAGAATATATATACTTTATATGGTCGGAAATGATTCTTTCTGCCTGTTACATACATTTGCACGAATTTAGTATACCCTTTTTACTCTACGAGTAACGGGTATAAAAAAGGGTGTCGGAAAGCTTTCGTAAAATTCCGACAGTCCTCTAAGCTCAGTCGAACTCAGACAAACTATTTATTTAGGCGCTTATTGTGCTCAAACAAAGTATGCTACACTTATTACTTTATGGGTCAACTACGCACTGAAATGTTGTGGACCGAGCTAAGACCGCACTCAGAGAATATCATACCTGTTCTAGTTGTAACATGGTCGTCCCGCTGCGCTTTACATTAACAAAAGCAGAGTGCATGTAAATAGCAAATGCAAGATGCAACAAAGAAGGTTAGGCGCTCTCTGAGAGCACTGTCAGCTGGCGTCTGAAAATTTTAGTGTGCAGACTGCAGTGTTGCCAACACCCCTAAACGAAAAAAGGACGTTTGAACCCAGAAAAAAAGACGGAAACGGACAGATTTGTTTTAAAATGACAAAAAAAACAGGTCAAACTATTTTTTCTTATTAATATAATAAAAAATTTAAATGAATATCAATATTTTCGATCAATTCATATAGCACTTTATCGAGAATGGTATTATCAGCAACAATTTCGTGTGCATATACGTATGATGCATTTGTTATTTTATTTGCTTCAACCTTCTATTAGGATCTTATAATCATCCTGTAAAACTTTCAAGCAGATCCGAAAATATGTTTTACAGAAATAAACATAAACAATTTTTTTTATATAATAAAATTTTCGTCGACCGTCGTAATTTTACTTAATTATTTTTGGAGATTTTTTTACCGTCTTGAGAGCTATTAAACCGATTTCGACAAAAAAAAATTGTTCGGTGCAAAACTAACACCCAAATGCATAAGATCCATGTTTGAAATCTATCAAAAATAATTTGGATTTTATTGAAAACAGTTTCGAATTTTTAAATGCGACTATCTCGGAACCACTTTTTTCAAAATGGTTACAAAAATTGAAGGAGTAACTGTTGACCGATTTTTACATTTTTTAAAAGCCAACCATTCTGGTATGAACTAGGATATCTTTGATCCGATCCAAAATATCCATAACGAAACTACGTTTTCTTGATGTTTTTATTGGACAACGTGAATTGTATGTTGAGCTATATTTTTTTTCAAAATCATTGCTGTTGTCTAACATTTGAAACATAAAAATAACTTCAATATTGTAAGTATCGGTTCTTTATTTTCCCTAAAAACATTTTCATCAAATTTATTTTTTATTTTCTTCAAGTTCGACATCCAGAATAAGAGTATTAATGCAAAAATACGCGGTAATTTACCCATAAAGGAGGTATCAAACTCGTAGCCCAAGTACAAGTTTTCTTAGATGTCTTCTAGAAGATCATAGTGCAAAATATTTATTCGGGAATCTGGTGGAACTATTTATGTTTTTAAGAAACTATCTTCTTTCGGTATGTTGAAACTTTAGAGCGCAATGAACCGATTCTCGATACGTTTGATTTTGATAACACACAATTAAAACATTGCTATGAAAAATCCTTATCGAAGGCGTAAAAGCAAAATCAGATGCCTCATAGTTTTAATTTGTAAAGTGTGTGAACGACTTAGAAAAATTAAAAAAGGGATGAATAAAGGATAAAATAAAATAAAAAAGGCACTTTTTCCGGATAGGGGACGTTTCAAAATTTTTCCCAAAATCGCTGTTTCAAAAGGACAGATCTGTCCGCCAAATTGACAAATTGGCAACACAAATTGACTCTTGAACCGACAGGTTGTGTCAGCGCACGCATTTCTTTTGCTTTTTTGTTTTGCCGACGGGAATTTAAAGGTTGGTTTTTTTGCACTAATCGCAAATGTTCTTCATTGCATCCCTCACTCTCGTGCTCATTCTCCCGTTTTCTCTCGCGCTCTGAGCAAAAGCGCTTAGTTCCAAATGTTCGCTGAGCGCCCCACCTTCTTTGTTGCATCATGTGCAAATGTTTAAAAGAAGTCCTCGAATCTCTCCAATTACCCTCCATTTAATAACAATACAATTTAAGGCCACATTTTCTCTTAATCATAATCGAATGTCAATCCGCTACCGCGAGTTTGTTGCTCACTCCACACATCAAATCGTTCGGACATGTCCTCGCTCATGTGATTACGCCAATCGCCAATTTTACCCTTACGTATAAACTTCAAGGACGCATTTTCCTGCTGCTGTGGCAGCACATTGTCCAGATTGACGGCCTGATTCCGTTGCATGCTATCAAATTGCAAATGCTGACAAATTTGCTTCAGACTCCGCTCATTCAGCAAGTGGGAGACATTCAGGAATTTGGCGCAACGCTGTACCACACTGGGAAGATCGTGTATCATGTCCTCGTATTTGATGAACAACACATTATCATTGCGACTGCGCTGCCAGAATGGCATTACATGTTTCCAGTACGGTCCCATTGGTGTGTGACCACTCAAGAACAGGTCCACAAATTGCTCAAAGTTGCCCGTGAGGCCATGCAACAGCTGGCAGTAGTGATAATAGGAGACACACAAATCCTTGGGATTGCGTGCGGTGTACACAATTTTGGGTTTGACCTCATCAAAATCTGCGGGCAGCAGCTGCCAGGAGAGATGCGAGCGGGCGTACCGAGGACGTGGTAGATTACGTACCAGCTCCACCGTATTACCAAATTCTTGACTGGCCAAGGGGGGGGGGAAAGGGCAAAGTTACAGTTGGTTGAATTTAGTTTACTCGATTACCTTACTCACTTTACCCATTGATCATGATCCTCGCTAAACAAAGCCGATAACTCTATGAGCGGTGCTCGTACTCTCAAATCCTGTTTAGCAGCCTCATAATCCAACTGATGACCCAACAACCAGACCATTTCTTGAGCCCAAGTTGATCCCGTGCGCGGATATGAAACCATCCATACATCATTCTCATACACAGGCAGCGAGCGTATTGATTCACCCAGCTCCATGTATTTTCGTGGTATAATCAATTGATCGGGCAGCACCTCCACAAAACAGTCCTTTACCGGGAACAGAGCATTTGTGCGACGTACAATATCCGCCTCCAGTTCGCGATAAATCAACTGCATTTTGGCTACCGTCGAGTCCAACTGGCTGCAATCCACTGACTAAGCGTTTGATTTGGTGAAAGTGAAGACCGCAGCTTTGGTTAGTTTTCCCATGAGTTGAACCTGTCCTGTTTTGGCCAAAGCTTCAAGTGCAAGTTAAACATTGCAAATTTACGACCACTCCCTAGGAAAAAACCAACAGGAAATCTTGTTGAGATTATGTATTTCCGCATGGCAAAACCAGTCGTTGGAAAAGCTTTTTCTCACACCACAAAACTATTTCCGTTCACTTTAGCAGACTTTTCTGTTTAATTTTTAAACCACATCAATAAACAAGTAAGAGCGTTGCAGTCGAGTGGCCCGACTACGAAATACCCTGTACAAGTGAGAGACGCACATACAGTGCCGCTCAACTGAATAGGTTTGATTTTTTTTAGGTTTGAAACGTTGTATCTCCTTAACAAGCACTCCGATTTGAGCGAAATAAATTTTGTTGTATAAAGAAATCAGCCAATTGTGAAACACAAAGTTTCTGTTCCGTTAGTTTTGTTTTTATATAATTTTTATTATTTTTTTCAAAAACAATAACAAAAAATCTCAATTTTTTTTGGATCAACTGAATAAGTTTGACCACTAAAACTATTAAACATAAATTCCAAGGCACTGTGTAACTTTATTAATAAAGGACACTGTTTTGGCATAATTTAGTATGTGGTATGCCCACCCTTGTTCTTAATTATTTCAAACATATGGTTTGGTAAGGAATCATAATATTTTTCAATTTCATTTAGTGAAATTGTTGACCAGGCTTTTTAAATTGCTTCAACTAGGGTCCCAGAGTCCTTACTACCCGAGCGGTATGGATGGGAGCGTTGTCATGTTGGTACGTCCATCGAATATGACCATAAATCTCGGAAAACTGGGGAAAAGCTTTTTGGAGCACAGTCTTGTACACATTTGCGTTCATCTTCGAGATGACAAACTGGAGCTCGCATGTTCCATAAAACGATATGGCTCCCCACACCATTACTCCACCTGCACATGAGTGATGACGATTTAAAAAACATTCTTCCTTTCGCATATCGTGGAAATAGTAATTATAGATATCCGGTCCATCGAGGTTGAACTTGGTCGGAGAATACCACCGTCTTCCGCTCCTTGTTCCACGTCATGTGTTCTCAAGCAAATCGAAGTCGTGCTTCCTTTCGAGCATCGTTGAGAGGTGCTTTTTTTATTTTCAATCTCTCCAAGTGTTTCAAGTGTTTGGCTCATCGAATGATTCGTTTTACAGTGGCCACACTAGCATTTACGCCGCATTATTCCCTAATTTTACCAACAAAAAGGTGGGAATTTGACGCGGTTCGTAGGATAAGTCGCGTATTCGATGCTGTTGTTTTTTCCTCCATTCATTTTGTTTTCCATAGTCAGCTTCATTACGAAGAAAATTACTCACAACGTTTTGACTTCGACCGATTTTCTTGGCTACTTTATAGTGTTTTAAACCAGAATCAATATAGCCTTTTATTTCACCTTTTTCAAAATCGGTTAAAGGTTTTCCGCGGCCCATTGTACAAAAAACTGATAGTAGTTGCTTTAAATTTTGGAATTCAAAAGAATTCACGCAGTGAATCAAAAAGTGAAGTCAAAAGTGTCAAACCTATTCAGATGAGCCAAAAACAAAGCACACATTAAGCCAATTTCTCGACGAAAGCAAAATTCTGAATAACCGTTGCATTTGTCCCGTTACTTTTTTCTTGCATATAATGTGAGCAAGATTTTTCAAACCTATTCAGTTGAGCGGCACTGTATGTCTCTCGCAAAGTCGAACTCAACAACAAAGTTGCTTAAAGTAGTCGTCGGCACTCTCCATCGCTCGCAGTGGCTCGAGCGCTTTTCGCTATTTATGGCGGCACACACACACAGAAATTTATAGTAGTTGTTCTTGAGTAAAATATATTTTGTGCATTAGTAGTTTATTCCACGTTGACGTAAGCTCTGTCTGGGCATCCCTGCTGTACAGGGTCGAAAATGATTCCTTCTCTCTGTTACCTACTTTTGCACAAACTTTATATATGCTATCGATTTTTGACTTAACGATAGCGGTGTGGGTCGTGAATGGATTAAATGAAAAGCTAATGCCCAAAACAAATCCCAAGAATGTACAGTCAAACAGCTTGTTATCAAGCCTCAAACGCCATCTTGACGCATATCTGGGCAACCGTGAGAGCCGCATGATGCACTCATTTAACCCACACTGTACAAACCTTTCCAAACGATTTTAGTTGCATTTAACGGCGGACATCTAAATAATCCTGCTTGGAGTAGTAGCCCCTATTATGCTCGACATCTCAAACAGATCGGCTTTTTTGGTGGCATGCTCCCTTTGTGGCGATATCTGGACTGCAAAGTAGTAATGGCTCTACTCCAGCGATGGCCTCTGGTTCCCCCAGGGGGGCGAAAACATTTCGCTATTCACACGTTCACAACCCGAAAACATGCTGAAGCTCTGACCAAGAGAGCAGAAAGTCGTCATTCGCTCACCAGAATTCGAAGCGATTAAGTCGAAGCAATTTTACGGAGCTTTATTTTCGCCACTAATACACTCTCACTTTTTTGCCTTGCTCACGTTGCGCATCGCTGCTCTACGCATATCACCGCCCGATATCTGTACAATTGACTTGAACGCCTCCTCGATCTCCACCTGCTCCAAGTCACAGATGTGGCTCCAACGGGCAATATGTTGATCCTCGCTCAATATAGCTGTCAAATCATATGGCCTTTTCTCTATTTGGCCTCTTTGGCTTACAAATGGGCACATCAAAATGTAGGTGGATGAACTCCGCGCTTCTGAGAACAGGCCGTAACATCGATTTCACATGTGAGTTTAACTATCTATTGACGTTTTAGAAGTTGTGATTTGAATACCCATGATAGGTATAAGGATCCCGAATCGGAGGCTATATTGGATGGAGACTCGTTCCAAACTCAAGAAGAACTCGCAAAAGCATTGGAAGTGACTCAACAAGCCAGATAAGTACGCTTGAAAGCCATGAGAATGATTCAAAAAGTAGGATATTGGGTGCCGTATGAATTGAAGCCGAGCCGAAGCAACCGGTCAAAAACATACCTTGAAACCCAGACATTGTCTCTTCCGAATTTTATTTATTATTTGTTTTCGTCAATGAGGATCAGAACTTACGCTCTTTTGAATAACTCCAAAACTGAATCGATTCATAGATCGCATCAAAAGACGATTCGTTCTTTCGAGATGGTATCCGAATATAATGTCCCCAAAAACGCAACAAGAACAAGAGCGTAAGTTAAAGTCGGCTCTAACCGACTTCGATATACCCGTTACTCATGAAAAAACATATTTAACAGTGTTCCTGCGTTCCTTAGTGTGACCATCCGAAAAGTATGCAACATTTTTTTAGGGTGGGAGGGGTGGTAGCGGGGGGGGCTTGGTTCACTTTTTTGCTCATAACTTGAGAACTGATCATCCGATCTTTATCATCGATTCATTTTGCTAATTACTAACTATCTCTAGAAGGAACGACTCGTCAATCTTTAAAACTGTAGGAGATATACCAAATTGGGGAGGCGGGAGGTGGCGTGGCCAAAATTTGAAACAAACTTGATCTGCGTGCAGATAAAAGAAGCATTTGTCCCATACATGCCAAACCTCTATCTCTTACCATCTCTGAGATCTAGGTGTTCATACAGACGGACGGACGGACGGACGGAGACGGACAAGGCTAAATCGACTCGGCTGTTGATGCTGATCAAGAATATATATACTTTATATGGTCGGAAATGATTCCTTTTGCCTGTTACATACATTTGCACGACTTTAGCATACCCTTTTTACTCTACGAGTAACGGGTATAAAAAGAGTATGAGTTGTATAGAGGAGGGAACTAATTAGAAGTTGCGAAAACTCTGGCCTCAACCGACCTTTCGCTGCTCTCAAAGAAACAAATGCTATCGGAATTCAATTTATCTTCTTATAATCACTCATTAAAGTTGTAATAATTTTTTGCTTCAATTTAAATTTAAATGTATTTCAATTCGTAATACTATATACACACGAAACGCAATTATAGCTAAACCATATTGGTCTTAATGAGCACTCGCCGGTCAAACTACAACTCATTGTGTATGTATTCCGTGGTCACCTTGGCCTCACCCTCGTGGAATCCATTGCAGTCGACTGGATATTTCACCTGTTTGCGGCAATTGCAGAGAGTTAGAAATGTAACGGTATGCGGATGAATGTGGGACTCGGACTCACCTCACAATTATATGGCGCATTGATTACACCGAATAGCGTCCAGAATGGTGTACCGGTTTCTGTGCTAATGAAGATGGCTGCACCCATGCTGCCGATCTTGACAATTTTCGGACTAACGCCGGCAATGAGGGCAGACGTTGAAGATGCGGCCTGTTGCGGCGACTGCTGCTGCTTTGGCTGCTTCTGTTGCTGCTCCAAAGCAGCTGCATTCAGCTGGCACAGAACATAGCGATCGCATTGCGGCGTCTTCGAGATGTATCTGTAGGCGCGATGTACTTTTAGCACCGGTTCGATAACCTGTTTTTGTTTTGTTTAGACATTCAAAGATGCGTGTGCGCCATGTGGAAACAAAAGAGAAAATTGTAGTGTAATTAATTTGATTTGTGCTTCTAATTGCCCAGAAGAAAGACCCCCCGATCTTACCTCCAGATTGAGCGTATCCGTTAGTTTATCACTGATCTCGGTGGCATTGAACTGGAGCAGTCCACGGGCCTGACCCAATTTCAGCAGCTCCTTGGCATAGCCCACCGCGGGCTTTACATACTGCCTCGAATCGATTTTCACGTTCAAATGATGCTTGGCCACATGATCCAACAGATTGGAAATGGTCTCACTGGGACGTGCGGCATCGAAATGTGTTTGCTTGGGATAACCTTGAGACTTGAGTAGACCGTTGAACATGATTTGCGCTGTCTGGAAATATCTGTGGAAAGTGGCAGTGGAGAAGAAGCAAAAGGAAAGAAATGAAGAGCTTATAATGACACGGCATAGTCAAGTGAAAGGGTCGCTAGAAAGTGGAAGTTGAATTATTTGTTGTCTAACCAAGATGATCATAATGATGATGAGGCGTAGAAAATGAGCAATCGCAATGAAAGAAGGCAAAAACCCACTTGACCCACTTAAGTCAGGCCTGGCACTATGGGCCAAATGTCGCATTTTTTTATTTGGCGAAAAGATTACAAAACATAAAGCCCGCACGAATTTTTTTCTTTTACTTACGATTTTATCCAAAATTTGAGAAAATTCCTATAAAATTTATTTGGTTGTATAATTTTTTCCCAGAGAAAAAATTTGATAGTGGAATCATAAATTGAGCTCAATTTTTATGATCACTTCGTAAATTGTTTGCCATGAAGCTAATTTTGGAATAAAACACGTTAATTTTATTTGGAAAATCAAAAATTTAGCAAATGTTTCGGTCCGAAGGATTGAGTGAGTTTTTTTGTTCTTTTAATGATTGGAATAGTTGTAGTGGTACATCTAGTTTGTATTCTGACTTTTAATAAGGTGTAAGTGTCCCCACCTGGCTCAGGCATGAACTCCGTTCGTGAGCGTCGATCGTGCCTCATCGTTTACTCGTCATGCATCGAAAATAACACAAGGTTTAGAAGCGTTTAGAATCGCGAAAAATTAACCGATTTGGATTCTGAAAAATGGATTCTACTCTAGGAAGTAGGTACAATTTAAATGTATTGCTTAAAATTATTATTAACAATGCACTAAATAGTGAATCGTTAATAAAAGAAGAGGTTTTTCCTTGGTCACATTCTGAACAGTCGTGTTTGAAAAAGCCATAAGTCAAAACTCCCATCAGATCCCACTCTCAAACAAATAAGAAATTGTTGTTTAGACAATTCTTTAAAACATATCCAAAAATTAGCTGCAGATAGCTGCACATTTAGTCTCGGTGATGATTTTTGTGCCACATTTGTCGCTACATAATATATAATAGTGATTGTTTTGGTTTGTTTTCAGTTTCCAACTCCACAGCTGTGCACTCCCTGAAGACGAATCCCGACGGGGTTCGAAATATATAGGAGGAAAAAAGAAAAAAGAGGAGAATTGTGTTTTATTTCACCAAATTAATGCACATAAAATACACCTGACCTTGAGCCGACCAAAACAACCACTATAAGATGCAACAAAAAGGTCACCAGCCCCAGCTAATAATGCTACATATATACACTGCTCGACAGCACTCTCCCCCAATTTACCAAACCAACTATTCCCAAAGTATTTTGGCCCGCTGAGCACGAAAATCGATATGAAAAAAATCTGTCAAATAGTTATCGAGATATTATCGATAAACGTGTTTTTCGACGTTACAGCCAAATCAAATACGTTTTCGAAGAAATTGTACGCCATATTGATTCCGGCATTTTGTTTTCTAAATTTTGACTTCGGATTCGTGATCAGCGACCCCGAAAACCCCCGAGTACAGACTTTCAGCAAAATCAAATACGTTTTTCGACTTTTGGCCGTCTTTTTGAGATTTGGGACCACTGTGCGTCGTGAAATATAAGCAGAAGTTTCTTAAATTATCCAACAGAATTCTTTGTTGAAACATTATTGTCTCTATTTTCAACCTTGTTGAATTGCAGGGTTCGGAATTGCTGGCGAGCGTGCCTCGTGCTCGCTCAGAGCCGAGAGCTGATCGTGAGCGAAAACACTGTAGGGACTGTAGGGACACTGAGCAGGGACTGTAATGATTATGGGTTCTATTATAAAAATCTATCTTTAATTATTAATTTTTGATTTTTATTTTATTCCTCAAAAATATTGATTAAGCTCAGGAAATAATCATTATGACTTGAGTAATATAAATAAAAATAAAAAATAATGATTATTGCCCGAGTTTTATTTTTTTTTGCTCAAAAATATTACTCAAACACCGATTACGACTAACGGAATTGTAGCAAGATTGAACCAAATCGAATAAGATCCACATTCAAGCTTTCAATAAAAGGTATATTACATTGCGGTATTCAAAAAATGTAAATTGCCCATAGTGCACTAAAGAAGGTATGCAAAAATGTCTACAGCGGGATACTTGGATTCCCGAAAAAAAAATAAAAACCAGTTTATTTTGTTTATTTGTTTACTTTAACGATGCCATTGACTTGGTTTTAGCTGTAACTGGACTTGGGCTGGGTTGACCACTCTGATTAACAGCCATGTTCTAAAAGCCAAAAAAAAGTGTGTCAAAAGGTAAACGAAGAGCGTGTGTGCAAGAGAGCCGCCCTCTCTCGGCCCAAACATGTTCATGTTCGATGCCAAACAGGTAGAGCAACCTAACGGTAACCGTTCGACAACAAACAAGCAGCTGTTTAGCTAAGAATCAGAATCGTATCGAATCAGAAGGTGCTAACTGCATTTGGAACCGTTAAATAAAGCAGAACAGATCGTGATCTTCAATTAACATGCATCGAATGGCCACGTAGCACCAAACCCCAACTCAACTCACCTTAAATAAACATCTGGATTGGCCAAATAACTAGCCCAGTCAGCCAGATACAGTGTGGCCGATTTGATCCAACGGCGGCGGAAGGATTGATTATTCAGCGATTCGAAAAGCTTGTCATAGTCCAGTTTGCCATCGCTACCCTTGAAGCCCTGCGGAAAGGAAGTTTAAACGTATTAATATTTATTTGTAAAAGGTGTTTTTTTTGTTTAATAAGAAGAAGCTCTACCTATCTGCTTAATTAAGACTTTTGTACAAAGTTTTCTTTTTGAATATATTTTTTCTGGTTGTTGCTGTCTTTTTATTTTCAAAGGTTCATGAAATGAAACGGTCTGATTCCGATTTCATTTATAAAAGAATTGTATTTCTTCACTTTTTTAGGAATTAAGAGTTTTTGGATATTCCAATCCATTTTAAAGTCATTAAATTCAGAAGAGAAAAAAGTCCTGAAGAACTCCTTAATTTTAGAGGTACAAATTGATGCAGAGCTCTTCCGCTAGTGGTTTTCAATCTATCATAATTATTATGGGTGAATATGGGTGGAGTATGGGAATAAGTGAGGGTCAAACCATTTTGGCCTGTATTTGGCCTGTATTTGAAAGTTACATCGGTCTGAAATTAAACTTTGGCAGTACTAAGGTTAAGTACTAAAGGATCGTATTGGAAAATGATTACAATTTGGGCCTGCTAATCTTCCTAAAACTTCTCATAACAAAAATATAATACAAACTTTATTCAAGCATGTTCTCAATTCCCCTTCCACTGTAACTTTTCGAAAGTGAAATTGATTGAGGTTCTCGCAACACCAAAACGAAAAAGTTTTTACTTTAAAAGATATTGTTGGTCAGTGGAATGAAAAGTAATTGCCAAATTACGTACTCTTCCAGTTGCTCAATGTACATAAAGTGAATTTTCCTTAATTTTGTGATACATTTTGAAATTGTTAATGAAATTTGATTGTCAATTAAATCTTTAATTACAAGGAACCTTTTGTTTAATGTGTCCAAACCGAAAAGAGAAACCTAAAAGTCTACTTCTCTCTTCTTCGACTGTTGCATTTGCAATCGTTTCGCTTGGAATTGTGGATTCTCTTTTATGTATCTAGTGCCAAGCTCGTTTGGACCAGCAAAAGCAAAAGCAGAGAAATTTCATTCGAAATAGAGAACAAAATTTCGTAAAAATGGAATTATGAAAATTTGTGCCTTAATATAGCGGTACACTGATTGGCCTTCGCTTTTTCAACAACCGCTTAAAAAAGTGTAGAAGAATTATTAAGAATTTGGTTCTTGAAATTTTGTAGAATTTTGTTCTTGAAATCGAGTTAAATTCGTTGTCATTTTGGTACATATTGCCGTCAATACAGATTTCTTGCGAACATTGAACGAACCTTCATTAAACGCTGTTTAAAACTAACATAACATAAAGTTAGCAATAATCTATAGCTTCAATTAAAGATGTGCCAATTGTTCTCCAAAGGACTCTTTAAATAAAAGTCAAAAACTTTTCTTACTTCCGATCTATCATCTTTAAGAATAACAATATTGAAAACAAAAAATTTTGTTCACTAAGACCAATTTCGCACCGATCGGTCATAAGATATAGACATGCAATTTCGACAAGATTTCGCCAATCTGTTTGATAGCATTTGATATTAATAACGGGAGATTTTAGGAAGGCTAACATAGAAAACGAAAAAGTTTTTTTTAGATAGCTGATAGGATCCAAGGGATATTGTTCGAGAGTTTTTTAGTTAGATAATCTATTTACAGCTGACAGATAGTGCTATGACGGAGATGTGAAAGAGTTGAATAGTATTTCAATCGATCAGTTGGTCAGCTTTTAAGTTTCGGTAAACTTTAGAAAACTATATTGTTCGGGGTCGATTTTATATCTTCTATGTATGCACTTTCTATCTGTCTTCTAAATTGTTTCTAACAAATATCAAATTAAATTCTAAGTTTAACTGAGGAGATGAAAAATCGGACCTAAGTTATTCCAAGTCCTGAAGTACGAAACAAAAGCTATACCCAGATATCTCAGATATCTCAAATGAAAGTACAGCTCAAAAAATGTTTTGAATATAAGAGATGGCGGAATATCGAAATCGAATAGCTTTTTTGATGATGTTTTTATGAATACCTTTTTTGGTTTCGGCCACAAAAAGAAAGGTTTCAACAAAAAGAGAGGTTTAACCTAATTCACAGTATGTTTAAATTCCTGTTATTCCGAATTTTGGTCCATTAAAAGACTAAACGGTTTTCCCTATAAAAAAAAAAAACAAAAAAATCCTTGTGTATTTACAAAAAGACTGTATACCCTTTGTATACGAACAAAAACTTTTAAACAAAAACTTAAAAACGCATAGCATAATTTCAGCCTGAACAATGGCAGATAAGTGAAATTTGCAAGTTGATTAAGCAACAAGTCTGCTGATGAGAGAATTGCAGCAGCTGTACGAACATGTACCATTGCTATTCGAAAATGTTTGAATTAATCTCGATTAATTTGTTTTGATTATAATGAATTTAAATTAACCGTGTTGACCTCGAGCCAGCTTAAATCCAACTTTGACTAAAATCAAAACAGGACTCTAAAACACATATGCATATAATTTTTCCCTTTACATATTGTATAACGAAACACCGTTGGGCTGTGTTATCAGAAAATATTCTGAAAAGTTCTTCAATTTGAAAATGTCTTTCGCCATCTATTATGAAGTACAAGAACTCATCTCTCATAAGAATTCAAAAATAATCTTTTCCATTATATTTATTAAGGCAAAGATCTTTTACGGACGGTCGACTAGGGGACTAAAACTAAAATGTTGTCTTTGTTACATGTTCTGTCATCAACATTTTACTCAGATATCAGTCAGCTGTTCGCTGTCATTTTGGTTCATTGAGTCATTTTAAGAATCTTTGAGTTATATTTGTGACTATGTCCGTCTCCCTCTAACCAAATGATTTTCGTAAGAATTACAAAAAATTGGAGTAAAATTTTAAGTTGTCACAATGAATGTTCTCTTTGTCAGGATGGCGTTAACATCACATAGAGAGGCGTTTCAAAGTGTGCTTCTATGTTAGATTTTCTTTTATTCTGCTGTACTAAATGCCGAGCTCTGAGTACTTAGTATTAAGTACTAAATATGAAATAGTGAATTAAATACAAAGTAAGGAGAATTATGTACTGAGTAACGAGTACTGAGCATAGAGTACTTTTCCCTGAATCAGCTTCACTCACGCAGGGCGTCCCTACTATTATTTTGTCATTAAATGACTTCAATGACTGCAGTCGTTCCCAGTCGTATAACAGCTTGTGAAGACATCGTCTATACATATAGCCCCCCTACTTGATTGAATTTGTATAACCTTAAAGATCGGATGCTTCCTTGTTGTAAGTTCCTGTAGATCAGGGCCGGCCAAATGAACACTATAGACTACAACTGATTTGTTTGCTTTTCTGATATCACCCCTCTCGTGTCTGCGTGAGTATACGAGTGACTAAGGGGTGGCCGGCCCTGCTCTACATAATTCTTCTCTTCCCTGCTCTTCATCTAGTTTCCCATATATACGTATGTATATTCCTTCTTTCACTTAACGCTTGCTCTTTTTAAACTTGTTTTTTATGTCAATAAGAAATTATAAATCCACCTTCATGATCTTGTTAACGCCCGATTTCTCGTACAGTGCATCCGCCAATTCCGAATTGGAGAAATGATCCCATAGCACGTGAATGTGTTCCAAGAAAGGAGGCAACACCCAGGCATGATTCTTATGACGTTCCTGTGTGCTCTGACCCTCAGGACCGGCAAATGAACTAACAGCCTGCATGACCAGAGGTAGCAAACTCATCAGTCCGTTATCCGTATCTGTCGGCTCATTAGCGGAACGCTTCTGTTGATGATGCGATGAGGCCTGGTTGGCCCTTCCACTTCCTGCTCCTCCTCCGCCCTGGGTATTCATAAAAGCCGATGCCACTTGCAGTATAGTATCCAAACCAATGCCCGACTCTGAATTACCACCCTGGCTGCGTTTCTGTGTCGAGTCCGTTGGCTCTTCGTCATCGCTTTGGGTAAACATTTCCAAAACATTGCCTATAATGGAGGGATCAAAGCCACCGCCGCCGCCTTCACCGTTACCGCCTCGAGCATTGTTGGCCAGCAGACTGCCCAGACCCGATAAAATTTGCATGGCTCCGCCGCCGCCGTTTCCACCAGATTTGCCATTGGCCTGCATAAAGCTGCCTAATAGAGAGGCCATGCCAGCTAGACCAGCACCCGCTCCGCCTCCGCCTCCTCCCCCTGCTCCACCATTCTGGTTGTTTAAGGCCTCCTGGAAGAACATGGAGGCCATGTCCAGCAATGGATTTGACTCATCCTCATTGGCCAAATGGCCAAAGGGCTGGGCACAGATCAACGCCACCAAAAGCAGCGCACGATTAAAGTACATTTTGGCAGGAACTTTCACAATCACACACTTGAGATACTTTTTTTTTTAATAATTTTTTTTTTTGCTGGGCCAATTAAGCCACGCAGCGACGGCGACGACTACGACGACGCGAAAGACGGTTGACTGAGCGCACCAGGCACGGCTGGTAAATTGGTTTGTGGGAGCTAGAACAGTTGCAGCCAGCTCAGCCGGAAACTTTCTTTCTTCTGAGACGTTGCGCCAGCTTGTAACACTTCTTAAGCTCCGAAGTCTGTTGCCCATTCTGGTTAGCTTCAAACATGTTGCAACCAGCACTGTCACACTCACCTGTTTGCACTCTCTCTCTACCGCTCTTACTCCAGCCTTGTGATGGTATTCTTTACGCCTGCGCTTTGTCTTTGTCCACGTCCACGTCAGGTTTGGCTGCCCGCATACAAATCCAGCAGAAGACAAAAAAAGCAACAACACTTTTGCGCTGTTCTATGGATTACACTTTGTTTATGTTTCTCTACCTACTTTCTTTTTACACACGATCGCTGGCAACCGCTTTGAAAGTTTGTTCTCTTCTCGGAATGGAATGGCTAAAGTCAACGATTTCGTTAATGCCGAACGCCTGCTCGATCGATCGATTTAAGTACGTACGTTTGTATGTAAATGCTTCAACTGACTTTTGCATATTGAGAGATTGCTATGCGACATCGAAAGCAAATAGTAGACCAATCCTTTAGACGTCACCAAGAGCAGCTACGTTGCTTTCTCATTTTGGATGCAAATCACAATTTCCATTTTTACTTTTTAATGCAAATGGGTGAGACAATCGAATCCCTGGTACATTTGTCATATGTCTTGACCCATTTTGGAAATTATTCGTTGAAACTAGATTTTTTGTGTGCTCGTTACATAAATTTATTATACAGTAATGTCTCAATAAGTTGAAACTTTCGGCTCGTTGAATTATACAGAAGAGAAAGAGCAATGAATTATTGGATGCCTGGCATTTTTAGTGATATTGGATCTCGTTTTGTTGGAGTACTAAATAAGGGACTTCATCAATACACGAAAAAAAACTGCGTGATTGTATTATTATACTCTTTATTCATAGAGTGATACTATTTCGGTGTTCGCGCTTTTCACTTCGAAATGCTGTAAAAAATAGAAAGAAAAAAAATCAAAAAAAGCTCTTCCTGATTATCTCGAGAAATACATCACCTTTAAAATGCGTACCAACTTTTTGGATCGGTTCAGTAGATTTTGAGTTCTGATGTACACTGCAAAACCATTTTTTTTCAAGGCACCTCTGGAGATTCACCGTCACCGGCTTGTTTTTCAATATTTTTCTTGAAAATAAAGGCTTAAAGTTTCTGACTCATAGCTTTACAACTGGCTATTCGCGCGCCGGCGGCGGAGGACGGCGCGGAGACGGGAGGGAGGCGGACTTGCTCAGCCGTCAGGCGAAATTATACTGGTCGGGATGCCCCGCGTTCAAACTGGAATTCTAATCATTTTCATGTCTAAAAATGAAGCCGTTCTCCATTGACAAATTGTCATCATTTTGACACTTTGACAAAAACAGCTGCTTTGTTTGTTTTAAATAACAGGCGGTACTTTCAAACTTACGTGGACTTTTGGAATATTTAGCAAAAAAAGACATACCCTTCAGGACAGCAATCCTCGTGGCGAACGCATTGCCATCGCCCTAAACTATCAGCAGAAAGCCAAATACACAACTTATTTTTAGTACATTTTTTATCTATTTATATTGAAGAAATGATATCATTTTCATCATTTCATGAAATGAAGCTTCATTTGTTCAGTGGAAATAGGGTATTACTTTAAAAGTTTTACAATAATGTGTAATAAAGTTTAATAAAATCATAAAAATATGCGTTTTTCTCGCCTTTAAAACCCAACCCCCCCTTAACATTAAAAACAAACAAGTTTTTCTCATTAAAACCCACTTTTCGACCGATAGTTCCTATGACAGCTATAAGATATAGTCATCCGATTTTTTCCAAAACTTCCAAATCTGTGTAAAAGCGCATAATATTAATAATCGCTGAAGTGAGACACGTTAACATTAAAAACAAAAAAAATTTCTCATTAAAACCCACTTTTCGACCGGTAGTTCCTATGGCAGCTATAAGATATACATAGTCATCCGATTTAGAAAAAAACTTTCAAATCTATGTGAAGGCGTAAATTATTAATAATCGCTGAAGTGGAAGACGTTAACATTAAAAACAAAAAAGTTTTTCTCACCAAGACCCAATTTTCGACTGATAGTTCCTATGGCAGCTATCAGATATAGTCAACCGATCCGGTCGGTTTTGACATATTAGCAGTGTGCAGTAAAAAGAAGACTCTGTGCAAAGTTTCAGCTCGATAGCTTCAAAACTGAGAGATTAGTTTGCGTAGAAACAGACAGACGGACAGACCGACGGACGGACAAAGCTCAATCGACGCAGCTCGTCACCCTGATCAAGAATTTATATAGTTTATAGGGTCGGAAATGAATATTTCTATGCGTTGCAAACTTCTGGGCAAAATTATAATACCCTTTGCAAAAGTATAATAATTCGACTACTTTTTAACATTCCATGAATGTTGTTATTTTACATTTATATTATATATATATTTTGTTAAGCCAATGCTATATCAAGATGCCTTTTTAAAACTCCTAATTTGCCTTCCATAAATTTAAATCTTTATTTTCGCATATTACAGGCTGTAACTTTGCTTGCGGTCCTTACAAAAATGGCACAAAAATTTCAATAATTAGTGCATATGTTTAACTATACGATGAGATGGAGCCATACGATGAGATGGAGCCATTAAATGTCCGACAAACAGAATGGATTGTAGCAAACGGTTTAGAAACGTAGCGAGAAATTTCCATTACATGTGGGCACTATGACCAACCTCATTCACCTCTGCGCCGCTGGGTTACTACTCATTTACATAAGCTTGGCCGTTTTCGTTGTCGTACTGTATTCAAAAATCGGAAAAGTGGGCGTAAAACAGAAAACACATCGGCTTTAGATTACTGCTCAATATGCCATTTGAGAAAATGTTGGCGAGGAAGTATGGGTTCAGTTCACAAGACGATACACCATTTTGAAACTTGTGTGTGGACTTGTGAACTAGCTGTGCTCGCATCCACACACTTGGTGTATGAAGTCGTATAATATATACTTTACAAACTTGGACACTGTTTAGTAATATGTGTATCGGATTGTAATGGGAATCAAAATTAAAAAACTTAAATCAAAAATGTTGTATGAGAAGAAGAGGGGAATTAAACTCGGGACCTACAACACAGAAACACATGAGGGGCGTTAGCTCATTTGCCTATCAGGCATATGGGAGAACTGGCGACAAAATCATAATTTAGAATGTAAGCAATTGGGACTTTGCCGACCGACAGTGGCGTAGCGAGGGGGTCCCGCCCCCGGCGTCAAATTTTTAGGGGCGGCTGGTGGCTCCGAGTTTCAAATAATTACAAATACAATGTACAATTATTATAAAATATTCTCGTAAATTAATACATGGTGGTATTCCTGAATTTTAATCAGACTCTGCTGTTATTTCAACATGGAGAACGTTGCAAGATTCTGCACATCAAGATCTAGTAATTCAATAGATATTTATTGAATGCATTTTTGAAAGCTTACGAGTCAGTATATAGGGATCGTGGAAAGAAGGGGACAAAAATGCTGCAGATTTTAGACCTTGTGTTTGATCAAATATGTTAGGCATTCCATATCTTCCAATATATTGATTATGTTATCAAGGGCGTATGCAGGGGATTACCGGATTAATCCTGTAAGATCAGCTCTACTTCGATTTGGTTCGACAGACTTAATTTAGTTTGTCCAAAGTGACGATATTTTTCTCTTCTTGAAACTTCGAAATACAAGTGCAAGTGCCGCCATTTCAAGGGTTGACCAGATGAACTGGTTCGCAAAGTAAATAGCAATTAAATTATTTCAATGGTCAGTTCCGACCAGAACAATCGTGATGACCAACTTAAAGTGATAAGAAAGAAGTTGAGACAGAATATATCAAATGCTTCAAACAGAGTGCTCAATACTACAATTTGACAAACAACTACTAGACAACTTTTAATTTTTTAGGTCATAATGGCGTCCAATGAGCAGGACAATCTCACGTACTATTGCTAAACTAAAGCATCTTTGCCACTGAGATCGAACGGATAGACTTCCACAGTTTGGGTTATGTTATGTTTCCAAAAAACGTAGTCCAACTCGTCCAATTATATCAGCCTCCTGTTAAAACCTCTGCAGACAGACTGCAAAGAAAGCTAATTCGAAACTCATTTGCCATCAAACCAGAAAACTATATTCGACCTCGAAATAATTTTTGTTTCGGTCCATCGAAGTCAATTTTTTTTTAAACTTTGGTTAAGGAGGTATGTAAAAAACGTTTCCGCGGCTTTTGCGATAAAATTTTCGTCTGCGGCGCATCCTTCTTATAGAACAGTTAAAAAAATTTTTCCAATAATACTTAACGATGATAGCAACTTTAGCAAAATAATAACTCACGGACATTTTATGTCTTTGTCATCCCTAATCAAAATCCTGCGTACGTCCCTTTATGTTACAGAGAAGTTTCTGATGCAAAGAATAAGAAGAACTTAATTTAATTATAGAAAGAATTATAAATTTTGGAACTATTCAAGGGGGAGGGGGCGGCTAAGTCGACTTCCGCCCCGGGCGGCATAACCCCACGCTACGCCACTGCCGACCGAAGTGCCTTTTTTGAAAAGTCAATTGACAGAAACACGACACATCTGTTGTATACACACCAGCAACAACTCGACCCGAAGTTAAACTTACAAAAAACAAAAAAATATCTACAAACAATTGTGTATTCGAAACGTAGCGAGAAATTCCCATTACGTGGGCACCTACTGCGATGCATATTGTGGACCATCCTCATTCACATCTGCGCCGCTGGGTAATGGATAGATGGCCCGAAATAAGGTTGTAATGGAAGTGTTAAAAATCACTGTTAAAAATTTAAGACTGGTATAAATGGAAGTATAAAAAATAGGGGAAGCTAACTTCGGCTCGACCGAAGTTTATATACCCTTGGAGCATGATATATTCCTGCCAGTTAATGATATGGCAGCTATACGATGTATTCATCCGATTTTGATCAAACTCTCCAAATTTATGTTGAGACATAACTGGAACGCACAAAGACGCTACCATTGAAAACAAAAAAGTTTTTCTCACTAAAAGTATTTTTTCGACCGATCATTCCTATGGCAGCTATATGCTATAGTCATCCGAATTGGAGCAGACTTAACAGAATTGTGTGTTAGAATATCAGATTGATCAGTAACGAGTTTGGGAGCGATAGCAGTGAAAACAAAAAAGTTTTTCATACTAAAACTTTTTTTCAGATCTATCTTTTGTATGGCAGCTATACCATATAGTTGCCCGATTTGCATAAAACTTGCTGAAATTATGTGAAAGCATAAAAAACTTATAATTACGAGGTTTGGTAGCGATAGCATGGAAAACAAAAAAGTTTTTCTCACTAGAACTACTTTTTCAACCGATCGTTCCTATGGCAGCTATATGCTATAGTCATCCGATACTTGTACCAAAAGACTTCGTGCAAAGTTTGGTAACGATAGCTTTAAAACTGACGGAGGAGATAGCATAGAAACAGACGGACGGACAGACGAACATGGCTATATCAACTCAGCTCGTCACGCTGATCAAGAATATATATATATACTTTATGTGGTGGGAGATGCTTCCTTCTGTGCGTTACAAACATCCGGACAATTTTAATATACCCTCTCCAAGGGTATAAAAAATAGCTAAATTACTTTCGGTTGATGTACTATTAAACTGCGGTTACGCATTTATGTCGAAATAAATTTCTTTAAAATGTTAATTCAGGTTTAAATTTAAAAAAAGCGCTCCATTGGTCGCCGCTACTGATACATAAATTTCTGTTATTTTTGAGCCTGCCTTCTATGGTCACACTAAACCAGCCAACAGCTGTTGCGCAGAAAAAGGCTGAACAAATTGCATTTGTTATTGTTTAGTGAAAAAGCAAAACTGACAATTAATTAATAATTTTAGCTTATCCAGCTGTATAGCAAATGCTAGCAGAATGGGCAATCAATTGGTTGGCATTGCCCCATCGCAAATCTATGCAGTGGATCACTATTTTTCCGGCCAGTTTGGCAGTGAAATTATCTTCAGCACCAAGTAAGTCCTAGCAATTTATCTAAAAATTGGAAGACAAAGTAACATTGTATGCGTCTACTTTTAGCATGGGCAGCACCCGATTCTTCAAGGTGGCCAAAGCCAAGACGGATGAGGGTCTGATTGTGGTCAAGGTGTTTGTTAAACATGATCCAACGCTGCCGCTGGAGGACCACAAGGAACGATTGGAGTTTATAAAGAAGACCTTGACTTTGGCCAATGCGGTCAATTGTTTGCCATTCCAGAGGGTAGAGGTATGCCATTTATATCCATTCGTGGGGCATACTTAATAATTAAATTGATTTTTCCCATGGCCAGCTCATAGACAAGGCGGCCTATATAATGCGGGAGTATGTGAAGCACAGCCTCTATGATCGCGTCTCTACGCGACCCTTTCTCACGGTGCTGGAGAAGAAATGGATTACCTTTCAGATACTTTGCGCCCTCAATCAGTGCCACAAGCAAAAGATTTGCCATGGCGACATCAAGCTGGAGAACATTTTAATTACTTCTTGGAACTGGATTTTATTGTCGGATTTTGCTTCATTTAAGCCCACCTATCTGCCCGAAGATAATCCGGCTGATTATACGTTTTTCTTTGATACAAGCCGGAGACGCACTTGTTACATAGCACCCGAGCGTTTTGTCAAGACACTGTCCTCGGATGATGATGGACATAGTGGTGGGAACATGTCGGTTATACATTCGGATTCTATAATACGACTGGGTCCCAGCTATGCGGGTAACACTTTGCTGCCCGCCATGGATATATTTTCGGCGGGGTGAGTTTTGGAAAGGGGAACTCTGAGTAGAACTTTATAAATTTTTCTTTAACAGCTGCGCCTTGTTGGAGCTCTGGACCGAGGGCACAGCACCCTTTGAGCTCTCCCAATTGCTGGCCTACAGACGTGGGGAACGCGAGCTGGTGGAGAAACATTTGGCGGGCATAGAGAATGAACGTTTGCGCCAACTCTTAGCCTCCATGATTGATATACATTCGATGAATCGCAAGAGTGCCGAAGATTATTTGGATCAGGAGCGTGACAAGCTATTTCCCGAGTATTTCTACTCATTTCTGCAATCCTATTTACAAATGTTCTCCTCCACGCCCATAATGACACCCGATGACAAAATCCAATGTCTGCATAAGGATATAGGACATTGCATTAAGGTTTTGACTCAGACACAGGACCTGACGCCCGAGGAAGAGGAGGCGGCGGAGAAAAAGGATCCGGCCAGGTGTGCCAGACTGCCGCCCGAACATGATGGACTCATCTTAATCATTACGGTGGTCACCTCCTGCATACGTGGATTGACACAGTCGAATACCAAAATTTCCGCCCTGCAACTGTTGCAAAAGTTATCAAAGTATACCACCTCTGAGACCATATTGGATCGCATTTTGCCCTATATTGTGAGTGCTCTGAGGATTACTTCTCTTTTCGAATCCTTCCCTAACTCTTTGTCTCTCTGTCATTAGCTGCACCTGGCCCAGAAGTCACCCGCCAAGGTGCAAGTGCAGGCCATTGAAACACTCACTGCCTGCCTGGCCATGGTAAAGGATATACCACGCAGCGATGCCAATGTCTTTCCCGAATATATACTGCCCTATATCACGGATTTGGCCAGTGAACCAAGTGCGGTCATTGTGCGTGTGGCCTTTGCCCGGAATATTGCCGCCTTGGCCAAGACTGCTGTTTACTTTCTGGAGGAGACACAGCGCAATGCTCCCAATGAGATGCCCACACCACGCTATGAGGCGGAACTGAATGCTTTGCATGACATTGTACGCCAGGCGGTGCTCAGTTTGCTAACCGATGCCCAGCCTGTTGTTAAGCAAACCCTCATGGAGTCGGGCATCTGTGATTTGTGCGCCTTCTTTGGCAAGGAGAAGGCCAACGATGTGATATTGTCCCACATTATGACTTTTCTCAACGATGAGGACAAAAATCTGCGTGGCGCCTTCTATGACAACATAGCCGGTGTGGCTGGCTATGTGGGCTGGCAGGCTTCCGATATATTGGTGCCGTTGCTGCAGCAGGGCTTTACGGATCGTGAAGAGTTTGTCATTGCCAAGGCTATACGTGCGGTCACCATACTCATTGAGTTGGGTCACATTAAGAAGCCCACGATTACGGAAATTGTGCAGGAGGCCGCCTGTTATCTGTGCCATCCGAATTTGTGGGTGCGTCACGAGATTTGCGGCATGATAGCCACCACGGCTCGCAATCTAAGCGCCATTGATGTCCAGTGCAAGGTGATGCCAGCGATTGGAGCATTTCTAAAAGTGCCACTTATCCAGGTGGAGAAGGCACACATACTGCTAGACTGTGTGCAACCGGCCGTGCCCAGGCAAATATTTGACAGTGTGCTGCGTTATCAAGATATGCCACAATTCCTGGGGGCGCTGCAGGATCGGGCTCGAGTGCGTGGCAAGACACGAGCGGGGGCTGTGCCTCAGTATGAGGATATGGGACAAACGTTGCGCAATGTAAGTAAAACTGAAGGACACTTTTGCTGTTATATTTTCACTAACAAAATTATTTCTGTAGCTTTTCCGCCGGCTGGCTTCGGAGGGATTAACAGAGCTGATAGAGCTGCAGCTTTTGGCCATGAAACCCTATTTGATATCACTCAAGCACAAAGCCTCGCAGGATCTGGATGATTCGTCCTTGGCGAATGGACGTATTGTGGTCAGCCGCAGGCAGGTGGCCTGTCATGAATATCCTTTGGCGGACAAGGCCATTAAGCTGGCACCAGAGATTCGTAGGTTTTATTTTCTATATCACTTTTGAATTACTCGGGTGGGGGAAAAATCCTGCACTGCAATTCTAGATTCTTGATCAGCATGACAAGCTAAGTGATACCGCATCTACTATTGACCACTTCATATTAAGAGGAAAATGACCTGAAATGGTAGGTTAGGTTAGGTTGCGGTGGCTGAGAGCGACAAGTCGCTCTCCCACTTAGGCCGCTATGGGCCCATTTCGATGCCATATTAATTCCCTGTTAACCCTGTTTTTACCCTTGAAGAGGGTATATTGAAATTGTCCGGATGTTTGTAACGTACAGAAGGAAGCATCTCCGACCACATAAAGTATATATATTCTTGATCAGCATGACGAGCTGAGTATCTTCTCCGTCAGTTTTAAAGCTATCTTAAACAAACTTTGCACGAAGTTCTTAGTACAAATACCCTGCACATTTGTCGGAACATTTTTGTTTTCAATGCTACCGCTCCTAAACTTTGTACAGATCAATATTATATACTACCACACAATTCTGTTAAAATTGATTTAAATCGGATGACTATAGGAAACAGCTGCCATAGGAACGATCGGTCCAAAAAGTAGTTCTAGTGAGAAAAACTTTTTTGTTTTCAATGGTAGCGTCTTTGTACGTTCCAGTTATGAATATTATCTGTCTCAACACGATTTTGGAGAATTTGATCAAAATCGGTGAACTTATCGTATAACCATATAACAAACTGGCAGCATATATCATGCTCCAAGGGTATATAAACTTCGTTAGAGCCGAAGTTAGCTTCCCTCTATTTCTAAGACTGAGGCGGGTCCTCGGTACTGAACCATTGTGTGGACAGAATAAATTTTAAAAGAGCTGGGATCTCTAGATCGGATGTCTCCGTGAGGCTGAGTAGGAGAGGTTGACCAAGTGTCCTTAGTCTTCTTCTACTTAACGCGGGGCAGTGGCAGAGAAGGTGTTGTACTGTTTCTTTCTCTTCTTCATGTTAACAACTTCTACAGAAGTCATGGTGAGCAACGCCTAGGCGTGCTGCGTGTCTGCCAATAAGACAGTGCCCCGTGAGAGCTATGTGTTCTCTTTAGAGTCGTAAAAGCGTGTTTGTACGTTTTTGGTTGAATGTAGGCCACGTGAGTTTAGATACGGTACAGTAGGAAATGGTGTTCCACCGATGTGCAGCTTATATGTTGCCATAGGCATCCCAAACGTGCTCTTCTCTGAAAGGAGCTCGATGGTGGTTCTCATTCTGGCAAGTTTGTCAACAGACTCGTTTCCCTCTATGTTGCGGTATCCAGGCATTCCATATAAGGTGTATACGCGACAATTATTAAGGGTGTTTGCATTATTTGTATGTGAGTCAAGTGCTTTGAGGTCTGCTTGACTGTCTGAGTATATAAATACGTCGCCTTCTTTGACCGCGAGTGTGCTAAGGTAGGTGGCGCCTTCTTGGATGGCTGCCACTTCCGCTTGGTACGCACTGCAGTGGTCGGGAAGGTGGAACGACAAGTTTAAGTCTAGGTCGGGGGAGAAAACGCACCCTCCTACTTTTTCGTCGAGCTTAGAGCCAACAGTGTAGATGGTAATGGCGTTGGCTGTGCTGTGGGGGAGGACTTCTTACACATGGCGGCTTGGGATGTACATAGACGTCGTTTAGTTTGTGGTATACAGTAATCTGTAGTTAATGGTATACTCGTTTGGTCTTCGAGTATAATAGAGTGTTCCGAATTGCCCTGTTCCAGGCACCAGAATTTCTTAGTCTTAAGGCTGTTGTGGTAGCCAGTTGCTTTGCTACGAAGTCTAGTGGTAGAAGATGAAGTATCTCTTCCGTCGGTATCGTCCGGAGAGCGCCACTAATACATATCAGCGCACTTCTCTATACTTTGTGGAGGTTGTTCAGGAATGATTGTTTCCCAAATGCTGGCAACCATACTAGTGCTTCGTACAGTAGTATGGGACGGACGACTTCTGTGTATAGCCAGTATATTATGGAGGGGGAAAAACCCCATTTGCGACCTAAGGTCTTGTTGCACGAGTATAAAGCGATGGTTGCCTTCTTTATACGTTCGTTTATATTGTCTCTCCAGAGTAGTTTTTTATCCAGAATGACACCCAAGTGATATGGCATTGTCACCAAATGCAATATTTTTTCCGTTAATTTTAGGAGCAATTAGCTCGGGAATTTTGTATTTTGTGATGAAAAGAACTTATTCCGTCTGGGCTGGGTTTACGCCTAAGCCACACGATTTAGTCAACTGAGCGAGTGTTGTCAGTGCAGTCTGCATAAGGTAACACAGAGTTTGAGGAATTTTACATTTGAAGATGGCAATATTATCCGCATACGCCAGCACTACGTGTCCCTCCGCTTCCATAAGTCGCAGCAGTTGGTTAACTGAAAGAAAACCTCCTTGCGGAGTGCCTCTGTTAACATATCTGCGAGCCGTCGCACCGCCAAGTTCGGAGTACACCTGCTGGTTAGCATTTGGTCGTTGTGTCTTACTAGTGGATCATCGACACCCACTTATGCTAAGGCAGCGGTGATAGCGCTAGGTTGGACGTTATTACATGAAATGGTAACTGACCTCACTATCGAAGACGAGGTATTTTCAGAACTTTTACCATTTGTAACGCAAAACCAATATATGCCTAATAATTGTCAACGACAATTAGAACAAATTTCTGCCTCAGCTGAGGTGGATGCAGAAGACGGCTGATCAGCATAGAGACCGCTTAAACGAACAATTAAAAAATTAAAGGCTAAACACAACTGATGGAAATTACACAATTGACACACTAGAAAAAGTATAACAACGGCAGCAAAATGTATGGGAAGAAAATCATGGAAAAGCAATTATGTTCAAGCATGGTCAGATAAGGATATGAGACTGCCAAAGAACTGTCTTTTGAAGAGCTTAAACATGCTAAGAAAATATTCAAATATGCATTTCAAAAATAAGAAACAGCAAGAACTTCTGGGAAATAAAGAAAGGAATTCAAGCGAACCAAAAGCACTGCCACACTCTATTTTCAAAAGCTTATTTATATGAGTCAGTCAGAAACCCAGCTTTGCTATGTTTTAACCAATATTGTAAAATGTAAATGCAAAAAGCTCCTGGTGTCGATCGGATCCCCGCTGCACTTTCAAAGCAAACTTCTTCGGGTTTAATTGAGTGTCTTACAAATGTGTACAACCATATTATGCTTAACCCATTAACGCCGGCTCCCTTGTTAGTGGGAGAAAAAGGTTGAAACTTACTGGGATCCATATGACCTCATTCCGCTCACAAAAATTCAGCCCTATCTCTGCATAGTCGGCAGGGGTGGTGCGTTTTCGATGCGTTTACTGAAAAAGTTTTAAAATAGTAGAATTGTTAAGGAAAATACTGGAATAGGTTGAAGTTTAAGTAAAATTTATTTTGGTATTTTGAATCATTTTGGATGCACTGCCGGAGAAAATGGTAGAGGACAGTGGCGACAGCGAATTCGTTTTGTCCCTTCTCTTCTCCATTCTGCTATGCCATTTATATTTCGTTGCGTTTTAGCGCTGGTAACTACGAATGTCAAGCATTGACCATTGCAGCATCGAAATAAAGCGTTTCGCCGTTGTTCAAATTTGGTTGGGCCATACGTTCGGTTCAAAATTTTTTTGTGGCGACCATTCGTTCTCAATTATAAGTTCCACTTTACGAATTGATAATCCTTTCCTGCTCGAAGTAAAATTTGAAAACTGCTAAATTTCAAACTGAATACACGAATAAGCACGGTCACAATCGAAATCCCAACTACAACTGACTGATGCGCAAAACGCACCGCATGCGACAAGTTCAGACGATCTGGTAGTGGCTCTGCACGCTGGCACGCGTGGCACCGAAATGTTACAGGAAAGAGATCATGCCAGAGGGCACACGATGTGGTAGTGTTTTTCATTGGGAGCGCTTCCGCTAAAAGTTCTACGATCACCAAAAAGTTTTTGTTAGTAAAAATGTACTTATTTGAGAGTACTCATTTATATGAGTTAAATATAGGGCAGAGGGCTACCGATCCCTATCATTACATATTTGTTAATTATTTTTTTTCTATATGTTTCAACTGTATAATTGGATTTTTTTGCATATCGAAAAACCTGCACCTGGCGATGCGTTTATCATCAAGTAGATGGCGTTGTATGAAAAAACAATCCAGGTCAAATACGTAAGCCCATTTATCTATTATTCATAGCAGAAGACAGAAAAGCGATATCAATTACGAAACATTTTGTAAGAAATTTCAAAAACACCTCTTTTTTTATACCCTTGCAAAGGGTATTATAATTTTGCCCAGAAGTTTGCAACGCATAGAAATATTCATTTCCGACCCTATAAATTATATATATTCTTGATCAGGGTGACGAGCTGAGTCGATTGAGCTTTGTGTGTCCGTCTGTCCGTCTGTCTGTTTCTACGCAAACTAGTCTCTCAGTTTTAAAGCTATCGAGCTGAAACTTTGCACAGAGTCTTCTTTTTACTGCACACTGCTAATATGTCGGAACTGACCGGATCGGATGACTATATCTTATAGCTGCCATAGGAACTATCGGTCGGAAAAGTGGGTTTTTGTGAGAAAAACTTTTTTGTTTTTAATGTTATCGTCTCCCACTTCAGCGGTTATTAATATGTAATGTTTTTAAGCTGATTTGCGAAGTTTTGTCAAAGCGTCGTATCGGATGACTATATCTTCGGTATAGCGAGTCATAGGAATCTATCGGTCGAAAAGTGGGTTTTTATTTAGAAAAATTGGTTTGTTTTCAATAGCTGGCGTTCTTAAACTCAGTGATGTATTAAATCATTTCCAAGCAGGAGTACAAGAACTTTCGGCTAAGAATGTTCAAAGCGGTCTCCGTTTTTTTGGTGCGTTTTCGCACCCGTCGGCGTTAATGGGTTAACGCAGCTTCCTACCTGTTTCCTTCCGACTAAACGGTATATATCCCATATACAAGAAAGGGGACCCAGCGCAATCAGAGAATTATAATTTCGAAAGGGCTACTCAACTGTTGATAGCCTTTTTGTTCTCATCAGCATCGCACAGCATTATTTGGAACAGAAAAAAAGCTGTACATGTTTTTTGTCGATTTCCGTGCAGCTTTCGACATCATTAACAGGAATGACCTCTTTTACAAACTGAGCAATTTAGGATTATCGTCGAAATGACGACAGTATGGGATTTAGACAAATGCTTGGACAGGTTTGAGACAAACAGAGGAGTAAAACAAGGATGTCTATTGAGCCCGTTGCTATTCGCACTGTTCATCGTAAGCGGAGAAGCAAGACTGGGAGATGTCTCTTAAAAAATACTTAGGTACGCCAATGATACTAGTACTACGGCCGAAAGTGCGGAAACGATGCTGTATACAATTTACAAAGTATCTGAGTATTGTAAACAGATTAATACATACATAATTAATACAGAGAAATCCAAAATCATGGTGGTTTGAGATGGCAGAGGGTGCCTTGCAAGAGCAGAGAAGTGCTAACTCAACGGACAGAACAGAGCTGGAAGCTGTGATGGAGTACAAGTATCTACTGACACAGATTTGAAACACATCTGCGGAACAAATTGGCTGAAGCAAGGATTGAAATCAAAAGCACATGGAAAAGTTTCATGTGGAGAAAAGATTTTAAACCAAGTGCAAAGTATAAGCTATTTGAAGCAACGGCAAAAAAATCAATTGTGCTATATGCAGTAGAGGTGTGTGGCTATGCTGAATACGATAGTGTGGAAAAACTAGCACATAATTTTATTAAGAAGCTTTTTAAACTGCCAATTAACACACCATCATATGCGATGCACCTAGACACTAGTCTACCTACCCTCTACCACAAGATGCTAGACAAACATATTAAATATATTACAAAAATCATGGATCTACCTCAGAACAGACTTCTTAGGGACCAATCGCAGTGCTTTGTAGAATGGCAAAAATGTTCCAGGCTAAAAGTATGATTTGCGATATAGAAGAAATAGCTAAATGGAGAAGAACGCATGACACTATACTGAAAAGAGTTCATGAAGCCCGCGGAAAGCCTTTGAGCTTACTGCTAGAAGCAGCGAAAAACGGATTTTGAATAAAGACCTAAAACTTCAACCTGGATCAAAGCAATTACTTTAGAAATGACTTTTTGGTGGGTGCTATAAGCTGCTAGGATATCTTCCATTTCCTCCCAATTCTGGGAGAACTACGATTCAAATATTTCGGAGAAAGATTGATGGTTTTTTTTTTAGTGTGACCAGGTCCGATTTGCCAAAGTTCATTAAGAGGTTTCACAAATTTTAGTACAATCTAATCGTGAAAATTCAACGAATTAATCAAGTTACTATTTTAAATTTAGGTTCCAACGACAATGCTCTGGCCTCACCCGCCTCAGATGCGGCTGCCATTACTCCTATGGGTGGACCTGGCACCGGCTTGGCAGGTAGTCCCGCCTCTGGTGCTTTAATGCTGGGTGTACCTTCCAGTGCCATGAGTGCGGCCACCTCTTTGGGGGAGTACACCATGCCGGAGCGTAACCACTGGCTGGAACGCTCTTCCGAATGCCGTCGAGATTTGGAATCACTAAAGCTAAAGATCAAGAGTCGCTACAATGTCTTGGCCATCTCGCAGCGTTGCAGTCAAGACAGACTGGTCACTCCGTATCCACCCAGTTGGCGTTTGAATGGCACTCTGGTGGCTCATTTGCACGAACATTCCGAGTCGGTAATCAAGTTGGCCTCACTGCGTCCGCATGGATCGCTCTTTGCCAGCGGCAGTATTGATGGCACCGTGCGTTTATGGGACTGCAGCAAGCTAAATGGCAATCAGGGGATTAACAAGTCGCGTCAGGTGTACTCGGCCAATACGCCCATCTATGCTCTGGCCGCCTGCGATAGCGGCCAGTCCCTGGCGGTGGGTGGCAAGGATGGCAGTTTGCTGATGATGCGTATCGATAGGAATTCAACTAAAATGACCTTGCAACAGGCTTTGGAACAGAAGTGGGTCAATGGTTTTATTTAACTAACCCAAGTGATTTAACGGTTTCATATTCTCTTAGCGAGCACAACGATGGTCCCGTGGTGGATATGCACGCCTATGATCAGGCCACACAAAACGTTATAGTCTATGCCACGCTCTACGGCGGCATTGTGGCCTGGGACACACGCATGCAGCACAGCGCCTGGCGTTTACAAAACGAGCTGCGGCATGGCGTCATTACCACCATCTGTGCTGATCCTACTGGTTCCTGGCTGGCCACTGGCACCAGCGGTGGCAAGCACATTTGCTGGGACTTGCGCTTTCGCTTACCCATAGCGGAGATCAAGCATCCGGCTGACTCTTGGATACGCAAAGTGGCTTGCCATCCCACCGAGCCCTCATATTTGATATCTGCTTCACAATCATACAATGAGGTGTCCATCTGGAACATTGAGACGGGACAACGGCAGACGGTGCTCTGGGCCAGTCCCGCACCCGTGCTGACCAACACCAGTCTCAATGATCCGGCCACCACTTGTGGCATACTCAGCGGTGTGACGGATGGTTCACCTTTCATATTGACTGGCAGTTCGGATCAGCGCATTAGATACTGGGATATAGGCTCACCAAAGAACTCTTCGCTGAAAGTGCCAGCGGCCAATGATAATCTGGCAGATGTGAGCTTTAACTATAGGTAAGAGCTAATAATGGCCTACATTTTGAATGATTAAAACTTTTGAGCTATCTTTTTACAGTTCTCGTCTCATTGATGGCAGCCAGGTAATAGAGGAGCAAATCATTTCACTAAGCAACACGGGCGACTCACAACAATTGCGCACTTCCACCGACGAGAATCCCCGTTCTGGTCCCGATATGCCAACAGCCAGCCATCATGATGCCATCACCGATTTGCTGATGTGCAAGGACAAGGGGCAAATTTATGTAGCCTCAGCCTCACGTGACGGTGTCATCAAGCTATGGAAATGAATTGGTGTCTCTGCTTAATTTTTAGTATTTTATTATTATTCCAAACTGTGATTAGTCCAATTAAAATGCAATGTTTAATCAACATTTAAACAATTAGCGATTCAGCTAGCTGTAGATAAACGGTACTGCCTTACGTAAGGATGCCAGTACTCCTATACGGTTTCTTCGATGCCTGAAGCCCAGAATACAGAATGACCCAATCAGCATGGGGCACAATTGTGTCACTCAACCCAGCCAGCATTTGGAAGATCCTTTTTTACAACAATCACTTTGAGGAGTCTTTTTCGAGTCGCCTTGCTGATTAAAAAGAGATTGGTGATTAAAAGAAGACTCGAAAATGAAACGTGTATATGCTTAAAATGTGATTCATTAAAATAAGACTAACAAAACGTAAAGCAATCGAAAATTGATCGCGCGGGTGATTGAATAATGATTGTTTTTGGTCTCGATTCGAAACTGATAGGTAATACGACTCGAAAATGATTCGGAAGGGCGAGTCATAAATGACTCCATTAGAAGAGTCATAAAAGACTCTTTCAGAGGAGTCGCGGCTAGGGGACCATTTTCTCCCGACGAAAGAGTCATTTCGGATCGGAAAACTAGCGCACTTGTGACTATTTTAATCAGTAAGAGGAGTCGAAAAAGATTCGAATATGATCAAAAATTTTTTGAAATGCTGGCTGGGAAAATAAGAAAGAAGAAAGGCAGACCCAAAGATAGATTTTGGTCCGTCCTTCCATTTACCCGTCTTTATGTCAATCAAAACTCATACATATAAGAATTTTTACAAATTTCTAATATTTTTTAACCGATTGATCGAAGCCTGCTATTTACCCGTCTTCAATTGCCAACCATTAAATCTTCGCTATAATCTAAATTCATTATAAAATTTTGCAAATTTTGCGATTTCTTGGACCGTACACACAGAAAAATATCAGTTCGAATTGTACTGAAATCTTGAACTTTTGTTGATAGTCTGCTAAGCACACTTTTTTCGATATTCATGAGCATTCGTTCAGTATGCCATGAACATTTGTTTCACACACTGAACGGATTGGGCTTGTCTTATAAACATTTTGTGCTGAACTTCGAAACATTTTTAACATGATTTAGGAACATTTTGTGCTTGGTTAATGAACGATTCAGGCTTGTTTCAAGAACATGCCTCAAGAAACTTTTCTTATCGCTTTATGAACCGTTCGGGCTTGCTTGAAGAATATATTGGGCTTGTTAAAGGAACATTTTGTTCTCGTTCTCGCTTTAGAACGATTTGGTCTTGATACATAAAGAATTTGGGTTCTATATATGAACGAATTGGCTGGATCCAAGCACATACTCTCTGTTCCAAGGTGAATTTACTATAAGGTGACGTATTCCGATGTGGTGAGGGGTCTTAATTATTTTCAACTCGCTCTCTCGGCTCTCTAAAACATTTGACAGTTGCTCTGAGAGGAAAATGCTAGGCACACTTCGTTTGTTATTGTTTGAGCTAACAGACAGCTGAAAGATTTTGGCTAACAAATAAAATGAAATAATTCAAAACAAATTATAATATTTTAACGTATAATAAAATAAAGTTTTACAATACATGAATCAAAGTACTATATTAATATTTAAAACAATTTTTTTTTGTCTCATCAGCCTTTGCTTTTGTTTTTGCAGTTTTAGTTTTTTATTTAAATTTTTCAGAAGAAATTTTATTCGCATTTAAAAAAAAATACTTTCGTTTTTGGATCTAGTTCAATGTTATCAGCACTTCTTATTATTTGGGCCAGCAAAAATGGTTTTGAGCAAATATTGTTGCCATTGAACTTGCTAAATACTGATTCAAGCCTTTTTATTTTGGCCACGAATTCCGTGGATGACTTTTTCAGCCCTCCTGCTGATACCATATTAACATAAGTGAATGTGGCGTTTTCTTTGTCGGCGCAGTCCAAAGACAATCTTCTAATTAGATAGCCTGAGATGTACTCTATAGAGTCATTCGTCAGTTCGCTATCTATTTCGGCTTCTTCTTCTCCAGCCTGCTCTGCTATGGCTGAGTTAGCAGCAACACTTGCAGAGCTGGTAATTGAGGAAAAAAAGAAAACAATGAAAAAAATCGTGCGCTACACAACCTCTCTCCAACGACCATCAAATATCTAGACTACAGCTTTGCTAGGTCGAACCCAGTTCAGTTTCAGTCTTCGTCACGAACTCGAACCGTCTTCGTGAGGGTGTCATACCTTCTGAACTCTGTCTCACTCCAACCCATCAACCATCAATTGGCGCAAACAAAATACAATTGCGATAGAGCAAGACAGGGCGAGAATCGAACCTGAGCGCCACAGCAGCGCAGCTGGCAGCGAAGGGGCACCGAGCAAACCTGTTATCTAGATTTCACTCATCTGTGTTTATACTGTCAAAATTAAAAAATAAAATTCAAAAGGCCCCTCGACAGAGAGCACCTGTGGTGAGTACGTCACCTTATAGTAAATTCACCTTGCTCTGTTCCATCTCAATATAATAACGAGAAAGGCAAAGCTAACTTCGTCTGTACCGAAGTTTTGATACACTTGTCACAACGGTTAGCGACTTCGACCAAACTTCGCAAATCAGCTTAAAAACATGACATATTACCCATGACCGTGTTTGAGAGCGATAATATTGAGAACAAACCAGTTTTTCTCACTAAAATCCATTTTTCGAACGAACATTTGTATGGCAGCTACAAGAAGTAGTCATCCGATCCGGTCGGTTCCGACATATTAGCAGTGTGCAGTAAAAAGAAGACTTTGTGCAAAGTTTCAGCTCGATAGCTCCAAAACTGAGGGACTAGTTCGCGTAGAAACAGACAGACGGACAGACGGACGGACAAAGCTTAATCGCCTCAGCTCGTCATGCTGATCAAGAATATATATACTTTATGTGGTCGGAGATGATTCCTTCTATGCGTTACAAACTTCTGGGCAAAATTATAATACACTTTTCAAGTGTATAATAAATATACACACACAGGACCTCGAAATTTCCTTTTGCCATTCACTTGTATGGCCGTTACACATCTTTGTAAGTTTTAGAGACTATGGGTTAACATATTACAAGCATTTTAAGCGAGTCTTTTGCAATTAATTAATCAGAAAAACATTGGATTAATCTGTATGTAATGATTAATTTATAAAAAAGTGAGGGTGCAACAATATAAAGGGGTTATGTGCTTTAATTATGTAGTTTATGTACCAATTGCTACTTAGAATTCTTTGGGAACGCTTGCACTCACACTCATACGCACTTGAGAAATTGAAAAAAAAACGCAACAATATAAGAGAAGGGGCAACTGATGCTACAACTTATTTTTTTTAGTAATTTGCCTTCTATCATCCGCCATCTATAGCGCTGTGTGTTGAGTGAAATAACGGTTGTTGTTGCGATATAGACAATTACTTTTTGATTTTTTTCTGCTTACGCACGCACACATACTCACACACACATAAAACTGTTATGTTACATTTCACTATTTGGTACTTATCTTCTAAAAATGCCAATACTCCTTTATTCCGAATAATATAAGATCATGAAGATCATTGTCTGGTGACTCTTCATCAGATGATTGAATTAATTCAATTAAATCGTTGATTTCACTCATTATACCCTTGAAGAGGGTATATTAAAATTGTCCGGATGTTTGTAACGCACAGAAGGAAACATCTCCGACTACATAAAGTATATATATTCTTGATCAGCATGACGAGCTGAGTTGATATAGCCATGTTCGTCTGTCCGTCTGTTTCTATGCTATCTCCTTCGTCAGTTTTAAAGCTATCTCAACCAAACTTTGCACGAAGTCTTTTGGTATAAATACGCTGCACATTTGTCGAAACCGGCCGGATCGGATGACTATAGCATATAGCTGCCATAGGAACGATCGGTTGAAAAAGTAGTTTTAGTGAGAAAAACTTTTTTGTTTTCAATGCTATCGCTCCCAACCCCCGTATTTATAAGTTTTCTATGATTTCACATAATTTCACCGAGATTTATCAAAATCGGACAACTATATAGTATAGCTGCCATACAAAAGATAAATCTGAAAAAAAGTCTTAGTAAGAAAAACTTTTTTGTTTTCAATGCTATCGCTCCCACTTTGTACAGATCTATATTATATACTACCACACAATTTTGTCAAGCTTGATTTAAATCGGATGACTATAGCATATAGCTGCCATAGGAACGATCGGTCCAAAATGTAGTTCTAGTGAGAAAAACTTTTTTAATGAATATATCGTATAGCCATATATCAAACTGGCAGCATATATCATGGTCCAAGGGTATATAAACTTCGGTACAGCCGAAGTTAGCTTCCCTCTATTTTTTTTTATAAAATAGATGCGTACTTGCGTCCAGCGCTGCCAACTGAATTGCAGCCGACGCTTATAGAATAGACTATCCGAGAATAATACCGCGTAAAAGAATGGTCCATAAATGTTTAAACATACGTTTTTTAGCCATTATCTTTCTCCTTCTGTGTGTTCACTACTTACATGGAATAGATAAATAAAATATTTACATTTTCATTAACACTTTTTCGTTTTCATGACCGCCGTTCATAATTTATGAACGAAAAGAACAGACCAAAATCATGACCATTTGGTAATGATTTTGAAACGTGATATTTTGGTCTGTGTATGATCTACACTTCATATTTAACCATCGTAATAACAATCTAAACTCAAATAAGAATTTTTGCCAATATTGCGATTTTTTTGTAAAACGATTGACCAAGACCTTGCCTTTGCCCGTTTTCAATTGCCAATTATTAAATCTTCATAATAATCTAAACTAATTATAAAATTTTACGATATTTAACCGTCTATTTACCCCGTCTTTTTAGACTGTTCGATCTAACCATTTGGCCAGTTTGGCCTATCCGTTTGATCCACACCTCGTATTTACCCGTCTTCATTATTAATTTAAACCAGACTCCGGTACGTTCTACTGTGTATACATCGACACCAGTGTTGCGAAATCTGTCTGTTTCTACGCGAACTAGTCTCTCAGTTTTAACGCTATCGAGCTGAAACTTTGCAGAGTCTTCTTTTTACTACACACTACTAATATGTCGGAACCGACCAGATCGAATGACTATATCTCATAGCTGTCATAGGAACTATCGGTCGAAAAGGAGGATTTAGTGAGAAAAACTTTTTTGTTTTTAATGTTAACGTCTCCCAACTCAGCATTTATTAATATTAGATGCTTCTACACAGATTTGCACGTTTTGGTCAAAATCGGATGCCTATATCTTATAGCTGCCATAGGAACCATCGGTCGGAAAATGGGTTTAATTTAGAAAAATTGTTGATTTTAATGCTGGCGTTCTGAAACTCTAATATATTTATTAGTTATTAAAAAAAATACTGATTAATCCTAATCTCGCCTCCACCGAAATTAGGAGAACTTTTTTATGATATGCTCAGACTCAAATCAAGTGGGCAGAGGAAAGATTTACAATTACTGGGAAGATAAGTGACAAAATATTTAGTACATTATTAAATACCTACATCGAACATTCAGAAGTTAACAAATAGTATTAAATATGTACTAAAAAATCACTATACAGCATAAAATGATTCAAAACGTATCTGACTCATGACTCATGATGATCTCAAAAATGGTAAAAGATAGAGATTTGACATATATGAAACATAAGGTGCGTTTCATATTTATACGACATGTTATTTTTTTTATTTTTTTTAATTATTTAATGTATATAGTTTTATGCTGAATACATATTTTTTGGCTTCACTTGTACATATTTTGTTTTACTTTCTTTTTATTTTTTCGTTTTAGTGAAAAACAACAATTTGCCAGCGTTTCAAAATTATACGACACTTGCGTTTTTTTTTTGTTTAATTTAGATTAAGCAAGAATTTGTTATTGATAATCCTTCAGAACTTTAAATGTAGCTTCCATGAGCCTTTCCCACCTCAAACAATCTCTTTCTCATTGAATCTATCAAGTTTTTAAGGATAATTTCCTCCAATTTATTCCACTCGGCCAAAATCGCTAGTTTTAACTCTCCAACGATATCAAATTTTCTGTTTTCTGCATAAACACGCCTTGCCAGAATACCCCATATGTTTGCGATTGGATTGAGATCGGGTGAACAAGCTGGCCAGTCCATTACCTCCACTGAGCATGATAATAAAAATGCTTTCATTTGGCGACTTGTATGGATACGGGCATTGTCATGCATGAATATAAATGGCTTTTCCCTGTTATATTGCAGGAATGGAAGAAGACTTCGTTCCAACACATTCACATAGTCAGAACTGCTCATTCTTGAGCTTACAAAACGCAGTTCCAGAGTGCCACATCTTGCAAATGCTCCCCAAACCATTACGGAGCCACCACCAAAATTCCTTTTTGAAAATATGAGGGGGTCCTTTCTTAAATCTCTCCAATAACTTCGCATTCCATCTGGACCATCTAAATTAAATTTCTTTTCATCAGAGAAAATAACCTGAACAAATAATATTAAGTATCCTTCCACATTAAGGAAGGACTGCAGTATTTAAGTTATTCGATGCAAATTGTAAGCGCGCTTGTTTGTGGCGGGTTAGGAGGCATGGTAACTTCTTCACCACACTTCTGACTGATGTGATTAAAGCATTTTAAAGTTCGCCACACTGTCGTTTTGCTTATTTTAGTGCTGCTTAGAGATGTAAGATGCAATGAAACGCACCTTATATTTCTTACTTTGACACCAACTGTTATACACTATCAAGAAACACTAAAAACCCAAAATAGGGTGCCATGACATTCAAATCAAATGTTTATAAATATTGTTTGAATATATCTCCCCCCTTGGGGCATATTGTGTTGGAACTTGTGCTGATTTGTCCAATTATATTGGTAAGGAAAGGAGGAGGAGATACTGCAGGTGGGGGAGAACAGAGGCAGAGTGGCAACTGCTCCATGTATAGCCAATTGATCGAAAAAAAATTAAAACAAAAAATATAGAAGACATGGTTTTCACGAAAAGCGTTATTCCAAATGGCTCTTGCTTTTACAAAGTAGAAAGTGGGGAATTCAAAATGTTTATGTAAAGTTAAAGTAAACCTAATTTGTTTTTAAAGTGTTAGAAAAAATTGATATTTTAAGATAGAGCCGGTCAAAGGGGACTGTGAGCCGGCTATGTAAGGTTAAGAAATGAAGTTTTGGCTAACCAAAATCCAAGGAGAGTGCGTAATGAAAATATTAAAATAAAAAAAGAAATAAAAGTGCTGGTCTACACACTTCAGTGGCTGGACACTGACTGAAATTGGAAATTGTTTTGTAAGTGAAATTAAGACACATCAAGAAGGACACTATAATCATGGCCAATGTGATTTGATTTGATTTCTAATTTCAAATACTTAAATAGTGACCAAATGCAAGGACTACTGAGGTTAAAGTTAAAACAAAAGATAATTAAATATGGAAAAGTGAATGAGTTGAAAGAAACTTTCTCTTGAATTTGTTACTAGTCAGACCAATGGTGTTATCAAACAAGGTGACGTTATTGAAGTATACTGCCTCTTTTTGGGGTACCAATTGAATGGTGAAAATCACTATGTAGCAAAGAGGACGTCGACGTGCTCTCACATGTTCATATATCAACTGGTACCTCTCTCGCTTGTTTAATTTTTGATTCTATCTTAATTATACCATGATTTGATATATCTGAATTTAAATTGGAACATATGCTTATTTCTTATACTTGCGGGCAGATCAAGTTTATTTTTGAATTTTTTCCACTCCCCCTGCCGCCCCTGATGTTTAGAAAAAACGATATATCACCCACAGTTGTTTAGATAGATATTTGAGATATTTAGAAATCAAGATTATTCATTTGTATTTGTATTTATTTAATAGAGTTGACAAATTTAGCTGTCAACATAATAATTAAGAGAGAAAAATAAAAAAAAGAAAACAGATTAAGGTTGTCAAAAAAGGTATTTCCGCAAGCTTGTCTTTGCAAGCGCGTAGTTCTAGTTGTATTCGTCGCATCGGTTCACGCTAGAGCTTTTTGGAAAGCTTTTTACACGCGCTAACACGTGTTTGATTTATTGTTGTTTGTTTTTAGTCGTTCGTGAGTTATAGCGTCGCAAACATGGAGCAAAATAAAGAGAAAATACGGCATATTTTACAGTACTACTACGATAAAGGCAAAAAAGCATCTCATGCCGCCAATAAAATTTGTGCAGTTTATGGACCCGAAACAGTTTCCATTTCCACCGCACAACGATGGTTTCAACGTTTTCGTTCTGGTGCAGAGGTGATCGAAGATGCGCCACGGTCCGGAAGGCCTGTCGTCGAAAATTGCGATAAAATCGCTGAATTGATCGAAAGAGACCGGCATAGTAGCAGCCGTAGCATCGGCCAAGAGCTGGGCATGAGTCATCAAACCGTTATAAACCATTTGAAGAAGCTTGGATTCAAAAAGAAGCTCGATGTATGGGTGCCACACGACTTGACGCAAAAAAACATTTTTGCCCGTATGGAAGCATGCGAATCGCTTCTGAATCGCAACAAAATCGACCCGTTTTTGAAGCGGATGGCGACTGGCGATGAAAAGTGGGTCACTTACGACAACGTGAAGCGCAAACGGTCGTGGTCGAAAAGCGGTGAAGCTGCCCAGACGGTGGCCAAGCCTGGATTGACGGCCAGGAAGGTTCTTCTGTGTGTTTGCTGGGATTGGCAGGGAATCATCCACTATGAGCTGCTCCCCTATGGCCAAACGCTCAATTCGGACCTGTACTGCCAACAACTGTACCGCTTGAATGCAGCACTCATGCAGAAGAGGCCATCTTTGATCAACAGAGGCCGAATTGTCTTCCATCAGGACAACGCCAGGCCACACACATCTTTGGTGAAGCGCCAAAAGCTCCGGGAGCTCGGTGATTACCACCTAGTGATTACCACCTATTTCTGTCCATGGCGAACGAGCTTGGTAGTCGGAAGTTGGCCACAAGAGAGTCCTGTGAAAATTGGCTCTCCGAGTTTTTTGCCAATAGGGAAGCGAGCTTCTATAAGAGGGGCATTATGAAGTTGGCATCTCGTTGGGAACTCGTCTTAGAACAAAACGGCGAATATTTGACTTAAATCGCATTATTATAACCAATTTTATGAAAAATTTAAAATTCAATAAAAATACCGCAAGACTTTTTTGACAACCTTATAAAAATCTCGATTCCACCGAAATAAGAAGAAGTTTTTTAATGATATACTCCGACTCACATCAAGTGGGCAGAAGCACAGATTTACAATTACTGGGAAGATAAGTGTGACAAAATATTAAATACTCAGAAGTTAACAAATGTTACAAATCCTTATATAACATGCAATTGATTAGAAACGGGCCATGAGAATCGAAATTAGATCTACTTAAATGTAAGAAAATTGGCCGGAACTGTCTTGTAGATCTAGGTGGGATCGAAAAATTGATCAAGAGTCAAAATGGCCATTTATTAGTTTATGAAGAAACATAACTCCATGACAGATTCTACGATCTTGCAAGGACGGCAGCCTTAATTGACAGAGTCCGTCCACATACGATGGCAGGCGACGGTGTTGTTCCCAGTTAAGTCCACGTAAGGCGAACAGTAAAAATTCCTTCTGCACCAATTCAATAAGGCCCTGGTATGTTGCATACTGTGGTGAGCAGTACTCCAGTGAGACATGAAGAAGCTTAGTGGTTTATGGGTCATCAAATTCCATAGACCAACGTTTAACAGAAGCAAACACCCCTTTGGCTAAGCTAACGATAATCCCAATTTAATCAAAAAAGTTCATATTATGGCTAAATAATGCGCCAAGGTCTGTTACCGCGTGTAAACGCTCGAGGTTGTGCGGGCCAAGGGAAGAGTTACCCATTAATGGGGCAGAGCGGTAGAAAGACATGACACTACATTCAGAGGTGGTTGAAGGTTTGGTAAGTACATAGAAATCCAGTGGACCAAGAGGTTGGGAAAAACCTAAAAGTGATAGTTTCTTTAAGAGCAAAAGGTGATTGACTAAATAAAAAGCCTAGCTAAAATCTTTGAAAAGAACATCTGACAGATTTTTCAGCTTGAGTCCGTCACTTAATTTTGAAGTAAACTCGAGGAGATATGTAGATATCTGAGTATGTCTCAAAACTGGTAAATCTGGTGCTGCAACTGAGCAGTTATAATCAGTTCCAAAAGTTTGGGTATGGCACAAAGTTTTGCTATCCTACGATAATTCTAAATATAAGTTCTACTTCCTTTTTTATGAAGTGGTACAATAAAGGATTCCTTCCAGATATCAGGAAAAAAGCGCAAAAAGCATTTGCAAAATTCTTGAGAACACAGCTAGGAACTTCATCTGGACCAGAAGAGAAGGTAGTTTTAACGAGTTTAAGATTTTCCAACACAGTGCTTTCATCAACGACTGGCATGGAAATGCCTACCTAGTGCGGAATAGAGTAGGGGTAATCAGATGAAGTTTTATAGGTATAAGAAGAGTATGTTGTTTGAAAAAGCGAATAAGTTGGATATGTATGTAGTACTATACCGAAGAGATAGAGAGGAAAGGGAAAAGTTTTACCGTAGGGAAAAAGCACAATATGACAAAGAAAAAATCTTATATTTGTATTTTTTGAAACCTGTTATATTGAAAATGCCACAAACTTACAAGTTAGCTTAAAGTAATGACACTGACACGTCTGGCTTGCTGAAAGATATTTTGATGGCTATCAATTTGCTAGAAAAATGTAAATTCAAGTAAACGAATTTGAGAGATTTTTATTCTATTTCCCCGGCCCAGATCTGGAGTTTTTTTTTTAAGTTTTTAGAGAAACGTTAAAATAGCTTTATTTTAGCTTTAATTCGCTTAAACACTTTTAAACAATAGTTGCTGTACAAAGAGCAATTGATGTTGCTTATCATCTCTAACTATAACTTCCCATCACTTGTAATAAATTTTACAATAATGGTTCAGCGAATGTGTAAGAAAAAGCGAGAGGTCTGGATGCGTGCTCCCTTATTGATGGATTGGCTACAGAAAATCGTAGAGCTTTTTAGCAGACTCTGGCTCACTACAGTGGCGTAGATAGGGGGGATTAAGATGATCAATAAACCCCCCCCCATTGAGTTCCAAATAGGAGCCATAGGGGGACGAAGTCGAAGATAAACAGATTAAAATAAAAACCAAAAAAACCTGACTTATTTTTTAAGAGAAATAATTAAGAAAAGATTAAAACCTGTTAATATTCCATTCCTGCCTTCTTTAAGAAAATTAATAAAAAAATTCCGACGATAAATTGTTAATTATGAACAATTTTTATGCAAAAAAATCGCAGGGTCATCCAAAATTTTTTAACGACCTACCTCTAAAATTTAATTACCATTACCATTTCCAACTTCAATGGTTATTGTCTGAGCGGATTGTGGACAGACACTTTTAAACTCTTTCACGCGACTTTCAAAAAAAAAATCTTGCCTGTGGCGCTTTATTTTTCCATATTTCTCCTACAAAAATGAAACTTAACTAACATTATTCGTTGAAAAATTTTGTGCTTGCGATCTGTGTTTTCGCTGTTAGAAACGAAATAATTTTATATAATCGAAATACCCTTTTCACCGATAATTATTTGATAAATCAATTATTTATATAACTATTCAATCTGGAATATTGCATGATCTTTATATCTTTATAGTTCGCGATCCATCGATTTAATTCTTTGAGCTAAGGATGACCTTTGCTAGGCCTTGAATTCTTGGGGTCGTTCATAAATTCGTTGTTTTTGACGAAAAGGAAATCTAAATATAAAAATTCGTTGAAAAAATACCATGGATGACCCCCGCAATTATTTAGCCTAACAATTTTTAATAATTCGCGATCCATCGAAAGAATTTTTTTTTATAATTTTCGGAGAGAATGCAGGAGTTCTCCGGTTTTCACTTTCGACAAAAAGTGTCGAATTCGAATTGTTTAAATGTGCTGTTGTATCAAATTGATTGGAATTTATTTATAAGATTACAACATTTTATTTTAAATCCATCGAGTATAGAGTAATTAGAAAATAAAGGTTATATACAGATTTCCTTGGATGTTAAATAGAAAAGATAACTTTAGTGAAAACCGGAACATAGCGGCTAGACTTTTCCCCATAACTTTAAATAACATTCTAAAAACTCCAAAAAAATGATCAACATTTTGACAAAAAATTGGTGGTCCGACATCAAGAAGGCAGTTGCTGCTTCCAAGCCAACTACTATGGGATCACTTTGGGAAGAAATTACAGAGTCTTGGTCCAAAATTCCCCTAAAACGATGCCAGGACTTCGTTGATTCTATGCTAAGACGCTACGCAGCTGTTATTGACAATTAAGGACACTACTAAATATTAAATGATAAATATAGATTAAGTATTAATCAGGGATGCAAACCACTCGGAAATAAGGACTGGTTCGGTTCAGCGGTTCACACAGTTTTTGAACCGCCGGTTCGGTTCATTGCATGCTTTTTGGGGCTTACTGAACCGCGGTTATGGTTTGGTTCGGTTCGGCTCCCTCATTATATATTTAATTAACTAAAGAAACAAGTTTTTGATACAAGTATTTTGATTATTCATTAACAAAGACTTAGGTTCTCAGTTAATCGGCTAAGTTCAAAATTTCGACGTCAATTTCCGTATAAACGTTCTCATTTCGTTTTGAAATCCTACAACTTTACATATCAAGTGACGAAAACATCTTTGGTCCTTTGATATTGTTTAGAAACTTTGATGGTTTGAAATCAGCTACTGAAATCCAAGCGGATCAAAATCGTCAAATCATTACAATTTTCTTTTGACCTGATCAAGTAATCTCCTAATTATTTGGCATTTCTCACATAAACAATTATAATTTGAAATCCTTAAGTGCACACGGAAATCGACTTCGATATGTGGAACACACCCAATTATATAATAAAAATTTCATTTTTAATAAGAGGTCAATGTTTTTTACGTTCTTTTTAAAAACAAACGAACACGAGTTTTTGATTTTTCAATACATTTCAAACATTCATAACATTTATCAGTTATCAACTACGCAGCTGACTAAGCGGAGCTCTGCTTTTTTCCCTGAAGACGAATCCCGAAGGGGTTTGAAATATATTGGAAAATCAAAAACTCGTGTTTGTTTGTTTGTTTTTAATAAGCACGTAAAAAGCATCAACCTCGAGCCTGCGTAAAAATCCCTAATAAAAATCATAGGTAACTATCCATATCAACTTAATAATAATATATCTCCTAGCAAATTTTTATCAATATTGGCTCTTAAGTCTGGTAAAACAAACTCCAATGTGGAAAACGTTAATTCCTCTGACACTTGTATGGGTGGAAATGCTAAAACTATTCGAGCTATGCTTAAATGACTTTCCTGATAAATAATCCAATATTTAATTATCTTTAGGTAAACGCTAACAATCGATATTTTTTAACTATCCAGTCCAAATTGATACCAAAAATATCCTGAGGATCATAAAAAATTATCCTGTTTTTCTCAGTGCTGTTCCAAAGTCAATATTCACAAATCCAAGGTCAACTGCCATAATTTTGTATGACCGGACGACCAAAAAATACCAAAAAAAAACTTAAAAATACCTATTCTAGCGGGATAATGAATCTTGGGCTCTGACTTAAGCTGGCCTTTTATCAGAAATGGTTCTCAAAGAGGGCAAGGATCTCACGTCTGTCGTATTGACTGTCATACTTTTTCATACCTTTCTTTAGTCACTGTTGGGCATCTACAGTAGTTCCTGGACGGCTTTGGACTTCTTTAATTTCAAAACAATTGAACTAAATTCCAAACTCAATTCAAATCTGCCGCTCAAGTACCAATAGCCAGACCTTTCGAGGGCGGAATGAAAACCGTGACTCAAACAAAAAGTTCCCGATTGCAGTGATTCTGTTGGACGGTCACACTGGCTAGTCTGGTCACACAGACGCCATCAACCCTTGAAAAAATTTAACTGCATCTGGCGCGTTGTTAGTTCTCTTTGCTATTCTTCACTTTGTATCTTCCCAAGTGCCGTTATGAACAGAGCGGCCCAAGCGACATAACTCCAGGTGAAAAGAGAAGGGAAAATTAAGTGAGTTTGTGTTTCGACTACAACGCTTTGATTTATACAAAAAAATATATAAACAAAACCAAATATAAAGCAAAGCATTTCACTCCAGACAAACACAAACTACAAACCGACGAAAAATATATCGGCAGCACCAAGAAGATACCACAACAACAACGCAAGCGTGCCGCTGCAGGAGGACTTTAAGCAACAACAACATTTCAAAATGGCGCCCACAAAGGCAACCACAAAAGGAGCTAACGCAACCGCCGCCGGCAACATTAATATGAATCCCCTTCTAGCCATGGCAGCCACACGCAAAGGTCCCAGTCGTAGGAATACCGCCGTTTCAGAGCCCAATGTGGAGAACATGCAGACTCGCGGCAAGCGCAAGGCCGACAATAGCCCCATCAAAAACGAGAAGATCAAACGCTCGGCCCTGGGCAACCTGACCAATAATGTGAAAATCATGACGTTGCATCCCGCTGCTGGCGACGATGAGCAGGCCAAAATCAAGAAGCCCACCGCCCAGCAGCTCCAGGCCTTGCTCGATGCTAAGAACAATGACAATCTCAATGTGAACGTATTTGCGGGCAATAAAATCATGACGCGTGCCTCCACCAAGACTGATGATTCGGTGGAGAAATGTCACAAGGTGTTGGATAAGATCGAGGAGGCAATGGCCTCGCGCCCAAAGATGCGCAGCAAGGCGCCGCTGCCGCCGCCCGCCCCAGCGGTACCAATGAAGACTGAAGTGCAGCTGCTGCCACCGCCAGCGGTGGCTGCCAACTCCAAGCCAGTGCGTCGCATTTCAAACGATTTCAACAAGACTGAGGAAAGCTTATACATGTCCGCTTTGGAGGATATCTCGGTGTCCGAGTCTGTGCGTTTGTCGGGGAACTTTGAGGCGGCACGCCGACGCTCCAACAAGCTGCAACAACAGCAACAAAAGACTGAACTGCCCGCTGCCGTGGTGCCCTCTCCAGAGCGTTCCATACCCGCCGATGTGGAAGATTTCGATCGCAAGAACTGGGATGATCCATTCCAGGTCTCTCACTATGCCATGGATATCTTTAATTATCTCAAAACACGGGAACCAGAGTTTCCCATTACCGATTACATGCCGCAGCAAGTGCATCTGACCACCTGGATGCGTACACTGCTGGTCGACTGGATGGTTGAGGTGCAGGAGACTTTTGAGCTCAACCATGAGACGCTCTATTTGGCTGTGAAAATCGTGGATCTCTATTTGTGCCGCGAGGTCATACAGAAGGAGAAGCTGCAGCTGCTGGGCGCGGCTGCCTTCTTCATAGCCTGCAAATACGACGAGCGGCAGCCGCCTTTGATTGAGGATTTCTTGTACATTTGCGATGGCGCCTACAATCACGATGAGTTGGTCAAAATGGAGATGGAAACGTTGCGCGTGATTAACTACGATCTGGGTATACCGCTCTCCTATCGCTTCTTGCGTCGCTATGCTCGCTGCGCCAAGGTGCAAATGCCCACACTGACTCTGGCTCGTTACATTCTGGAGCTGTCCCTGATGGATTATGCCACCATACGGTTCAGTGACTCACAAATGGCCTCGGCTGCGCTGTTTATGGCCCTGCGCATGCATGCTGGTGCGTCTCAGCTGGAGCAACAAACCTGGACCAGCACTCTCATCCATTTCACCGGCTATCAACTGGCCGAGTTTGCTGAACTGATTCCGGTACTCAATGCGGGACTCCATCGCAAGCCAAGGGCCACCATCAAGACGATACGTAACAAATACTCGCACCGGATATTCCATGAGGTGGCCAAGATCCCGTTGCTGACAAACCAGCAGCTGTTTCAGAGCAATCTGGAGCTGAACGAGAGCGAAAGTCAGTCGGCATCGTAGGGCTTAGAGGAAATTGAAATTAGCCAAAATGTTACGCTTCTACCTAAGATCTAAGTTGAGATTTAGTCGGGATTAGTGTGAATTCCGAGCAAAGAAACACAAAAACAAGTCTCCGCCAACAACAAAACAACACGGACCAACTATTATATTTTGATTATTTTTTATTGTGTTCCAATTTTAATGACTTTTGCATTGTAGACATGTTCTTGCATAAATCTTTGTGTTACATGCTAAATTTTTCGATGTATGTTTTATTGGTTTCGTTTCCCCCTTCGCCCCACCAAAACAAACCCAAAAAAATGTCCACCCATTTTTATAAATATTTAATTTTGTATGCTTATTCTTAAGACATTTAACAGCATTTAATAAATTTAACATTTAACTTAGCTTGAGCCAAACCCTCGTATCATAACATGGAACATTACTAACCCCCGGCACCACTAACAACTCACAAGGGCACGAGTGTCCTGTACCAAGGCACTAGCACCTGGATGATAGCTTCAGCTGAAGCCCTCAACATTTCAACCCCCATATTATGTGTATGTGTATGTGTATATGTATGTATGTGTTTTTGTCTCGTTTGTGTAGTTGTTGTTAATGCTATGTCGTTTTATTGTTGCATTTGTCGAAATAAACTAGTTATGTATGTGAATTTGTACTCGCACTCCAATGTTATGTATATGTATTATCGTATAAACCGAACCGATTATGCCAATAAAAACACATTTCAAAACTGTCCGAAAAACAAGCGAGTAAGAGATCTTTGTGGGTGGTATACACCTAAGCTAATCAACCAGAACCCCAACTTAAAATCACAAAATCTAAACTATCTTGAAATCAGCTGTACAACATGCTGATTACTGATTAAGCAAAAAATAGATCTAGCCCTTCATAAAATAGAATGCATTGATGGTAGGTGTACATACAAAATCTTCAGGTAAGGCCCATGATGTTGTCGATGAAGTGATGAACGAGCTTATATCTCTTATCTCTTCTTACTGCAATTGCATGCTAATGGCGAGGAACCAAGTTCTGTGTGCCCAAATCAGTCTACTGGCGAACCAATGTGCACCCATTTTTCAATGATGGTCGCTTTCTTCAAATGCTCCCTATCACTAAGAGTCCGTTTGCTTCGATTGTCGAATTCGAATCCGTGTGGACCCATGCCAAATTAAACTAGAGTTTTCTGTTTGGGCTGCATCAATAAGGTAAACTGTAACTATGTTTAGAGTGGGTGATGGCGGCTCTCTAGGTGTTGTGACAGACAGAGTGTTCGGAGACATTTTAAGGAAGATGTCTCAACATATTAACAGTCCGGATGCAGCTAAAGTGACAATTCTGTCGAAAGCTTCTGGAGTTTACGCTTTTACGAGGGCTGGTAAATACCCTAACAGTTTTTGGGCTATACCTTTTTAAAGCGCGATAATATCGAAAAACTGAAAACATCTTAAGTTAGAGGAGACAAAGGTCTACCAACAGTTTTAATCTTTTTTTTTTTTAAATCAGTAGAAAATGTTTCAGAATTAACTTGGAAAAAATCAATTTTATCAAAAAAAATATTTTTTTTTGATTGCCGCATTCTTGAAGTCCAAAAATTTGTACCTTATCAGCAAAATCAAAACTTCGTGTAACGTTATTCAATGCAGCTTACATTAAGGTCTGATTTCTATTAATACAAATAGCTACTATGTGAAGATAAGCTTACATTTTGCTCTGTTATTCGTTAGTTTATGTAACAGATAGCTGAAATCGGCCTTAAAACAAATTTAGTTGGCCACAGGACTAACAAATGGTAAAGAAACCTCGCTAAACACACGTTTATGCAAATATCTCATAAACCTGGGGGAATGCGAACAATTAATTTGAATTCAAATATCAAAAATACATATGGGTAATTATTTCTGAAGTGGGCAATTTTTTTTTATAGTCTCCAAAAATTTTAATTTTTTTGACAGGCTTTAACCGCATTTTTCCACGATTTTTAATAGCTTTTTCAGAATTTGGTAAATGTTTACTAAAGGGTAGCTTGCTCCAAAAATTGTGGAATTTTTTTTCCTCGATGGACCGCGAATTATGAAGAATTTACATGCAGAAAATAATTGGCGGTCGACCATGGTTCTTTTTTAATTGAATTTCAAAGTTTGCATTTTTCCCCATGCAAATATATGCCCGATCACATTTGCTTTTGAAATATATGTCAATGTTTTCGCAAAAAAAAAAAAACTTTTGTAGTATTATTTTCATTGAAAGCGGACTATTATTTATAAAAATGAACTGCGCGAATTGTCGGTATTCGCTTACAAAACTCCTATCGCTAAGCTCGGATGCTATAATTGAGTTTTTATGGTACCACAATGTGATGGCGAAGGAATTGATATGTCCGAGGTGCAATAGACTGCACTGTAGAAGCGAGTCGAGGTCGAGGTGCAACGCTATTGTGGAAAGCACGAACGCCAAGAAAAAGAAGATACCATGAAAGTATCCGCAAGAACACTTTTTTTGACATGTCAAAACTAAGCATTGATGAAGTTGATCTTAAAACAAACATTCCACGCTTTGGTCGGAGAAAGGACCACTACCTGGGTTACCTGGCCAAATTTCATTTTCATAAGACGTATCCCTCACATCCTCAAAGAGTCCATGAGATATTCTTGGCCATTGGGATGATGTATTGTCCCACGAATGATAATATTATTAATGAAGATGTTAATTTCAGTGAGGTAAGTCTTTAATATGTAATAGTTTGTGTAAAAATGAGCGCCGCAGGCGAACATTTTTTTTTTAAATCGCGCGATTTTTAAAAAAAATTTTCGGTTTTCAAAATATTAATTTATGGGAGGAGGATGTGCACGAGGAGGATGACAGTGCTTAAATTAAAAAAAAAAAAAAAAAAAGCCTTTTGGGTTATAAATTTCATATAGGTCTAAAGAATATTTTTAATTTATTTATTAGCAAAAACAAACTGAATTCGAAAAGCATTTATGATCAAGTATATATTTGTATGGAGAAAAATGCAAACTTTGAAATTCAATAAAAAAAGAACCATGGTCGACCGCCAATTATTTTCAATAAAAATTTAAAAACGGACACGAAAAAAAAAAAACACAATAACCGTAAAAACAAACTATAAAAAAATATTAAAACAGAATTTAAACATGATGTAAACATACATTTTTTTTCTTTGTTAAAGTTGATTATTGCTAAATATTTGATGGGTCTAAAAATAAATAAAAATTTTCTTTCCACCTCCACGAATCAAATCGAAAGCAAATTAAAAGCAAATCACTTTCAGAAATACCACTTATGATGTTTCACCCACCCAGAAACCACCCAGGTAAGATCCCAGACTTCACCCAGATCCCTCCCATATCCCTCCTAGAACCCACCTAGATCCCAACCAAATACCTCCCAGAACCCACCTAGATCCCACAAGGTACCGCGCAGATACCATCCCCAAAAAAATGTTGCATACTTTTCAGCTGTTCTTCCTCAGTAACGCAGGAAGGCTATTTAACATATCTTTTCATGAGAAAGGGTTTATCAAAGTCGGTTAGAGTCGACCTTAACTTAGGCTCTCGATATTTGAAAAGGCAAAAGCAAAAATTGTTTTTAAATAACTTTTGAACCAAGCAAGACTTAAATTTAAATACATATAAGATCCATGGTTCAATACCTTGGATCTTATTTCAGTTGTTGTATCACCTTTCCTTAAAGAATCTTTATACAAGATTTGCCTAAATGTGCTTCTATTATTCCCATTCTTTTTACAAAAGAAGAAATCAGTCACCTATAATAAATAAAATGTCTTTTCTTTTTCTCATAGTTCGTAATAACAGTTGAAGTTTGAATGTGCCACATACGACACTGCTGCTTTGAACAATCGGCGGGGGACCAAAATGTATTGCTAAGAAATAAAGTCGTGGTTAAAAATACCAAAATAAAATCTATGCTTGCAGTGCGACATGAACTTTCGACCTTTGCGTTCTAAGGCAACGCGAGAGCTTAAAAAATTACAGGGTTCTTTAGGCAAGTTGACCGTGGCGGCATGTAATTAGTGTTCAATCACCGGATGTCCCAAGATCCAGTCCCAGTTGATAAGTTATCCAGAACGGAGAATTTAGTGACTCCATCACACACAAGGGATTTTCTTCCTTGGTTTACTTCTTTTTGTGGATAAAAATTGTTAAATTTCTGGGAAATATTTTACTGACTTCATATTTTGGAAAAAAATTTTAGGCTTAAACGTCCTAAAAAGTTAAGGTCCTTAGCAGACAGAAACTTTTATGGAATTTTATCCAAAAATTTAGATGGAATAATCATCTGATAATTCAAAGACCTATACAAAATACCGAGGAACTGTCTATGTAATCACCGGGCAAGGTGAGCAAATTGAGGATCCAAATTCAATTTTCTCAGATTAGTTTGAATTGTGCAATTTCTTTGAAGTGAAACCTTCACTCATAATTCTTGTTTTCTTTTTTGTCGTCTCGTCCTTCTGTTCATTTTAGCGCCAAAAAAAATGTTCAGTTTGGGATTTGCGCGGCAGGCTGCGCATGCGCCGCAAGACATCAATGTCGTCCCCGTTCCCAACTGAAAATCACTGCATACATAACCGATTTCTGTCGCTGCAATTGCCAGAGGGAAACAAACCGGGGACAGGGACAGGCACAGACCTGGCTGTCTCACTCTCAGTCTGTCTGTCTGTCTGACGTTGATTTTCTACCACCTTTATTCCTGCCTTGCTACGTTCTTGTCCTTTGTGTGTGCGTGCTCCTTTTTTCGGCTGCTGCCTGCCCAGCCAGTCGGCCAGGTAGTTCCATTTCCTTTGTGGTTCGTTCAATGAATGCATGTTACTTTTTTCCGGTTCAGATCTCGTCCTCAAGGTGCAACAGGGTAGCGCATACATAGCTAATTACTTTGGTTTGGGCGTGCAGAAATCAAGTTTTATTGAAGGACAGGGTACACTGCCAAACAGCTGTCGAGCTTATGGCTAACTTACGATGATATGGATAACTTTAGGCATAACCCGAATTGAAGGCGCCATTATAACCGCCCCCATAACCACTGCCATAGCCAAAGGCATTGTGATTGTTGAGCACTTCGAAGGGTCCTTTGTGTACACCGTCTTCCTTGTACTCGGTGTTCAGTGTCAAACTGTGGTCCCAGTGATCTGGACTCTGGGCAGAGTGCGGGGGAAAGCGTTGATGATTTTGATAGCTGGTGGCTGGTGCCGCTGGGGGTGGTCCTGGTCCAAAGGATCCAGGATATATAGCTGGCGGTGGTTGTGGATAGGCCGGATATTGAGGTAAATAGAGGCCCGGATAAGCAGGTTGTACCGCCGCATATTGTGGAGGTACTGGATAAGCCCCTGGGTAAACTGGATATGGCGCTGAGGCATCAGCTGAATAAGCATTTGGCGGTACCGGATAAGCACTGGGTGGAGTATACCCTCCAGTAACTGAAGGATAACCACTTGGCTGTGATACCTGTGGATAGGCTAAAGGTTTGGGCAGCGGTCCACCTGGTCTGATACTTCGCACATCCAATACAGCTCTCGCACCACTCTCATGTCCATGTGGCTCATCAATATCAGCTGTGCCATATCTCACACCACCCGGCTGTACACTCTCCGGATACAAGTTAGCATTGAGATTGGCTCGCTGATGGTGACGACTGCTGGTTATGTCGCCAGTCAATGTAGAGGCCAAATTAAATTGCGTTCTATCCTCCTCTCTGCTCTCATCCCTGTTCAAATGTGTGGCCTGGCAGTGACAGGTTAGTACAATTAGAGCCACACAGACAACATTCCAATCCATGATGCGACAATATATTGACTAGCGATTGGTTTGCGTATTTGAAGCTGCTGATTTTGTCCGAAATATGTAAATGCTCGGTGAGGTTATCAAGTGAGGTCTGATGTGAGTTGATTGTGGGCTCTGTTTAGGAAATACCCAAGACCAATATAACAAAGCGAGGCGATATGAGACGAAATGTATTCTGGTTCCGGTTCTAGATGTTTATTTTTAGGCAAGTTTGGGCGGTGGGAACTTAAGTTTTCTGAACCTTCTAAACAAAGATATATAATTTTATCCGTTATTCGTAGAGTAAAAAGGGTATACTAAAGTCGTGCAAAGGAAACTTTTTCTACCGTATAAAGTATATATATTCTTGATCAACAGCATTTACATTGAAAACTGCATATTTAACATGTGATAATTTTGCCAAAGTAATAGCAAAAAATAAGCAAAATATGTAAAATGTATAAAGCATTTATAAAAATTAAAAATTATTATTAAAAATGTTATTATAAAGAAGACCAAACAAAAAAAAAACGAGGTCTAAGGTTCGGTTCGCGGACTGTTTGCTGGAACCCCAAGGTTTTGGTTCGTACCTCGGTTCGCTTGAACATAAAAGAATAGAAAGAATTAAAACATATTATTTAAAGTAATATTCTTTTCCCCTTTTAATCGCACCACATTTCTTACCATTTTCATTTCTTAAAACCCCTGTAAAACTTTCAAGCAGAGCCGAAAATATGTTTTACAATAATAAACAAAAACAATTCTTTTTTCCTGACCCTCTTTGGAGATTTTTTTCTTTCCATATCTTGACGCACTTTGAACCAAATTTCTTGAGAACTACATGTTTGACCGATTTTGATCATTTTTTTCGGTGAAAGCCAACCCCCAAATGCACCAAATCAATGTTTGAAATCTATCAAAAATTATTTTCATATCATCGAAAACAGTTGTCGAAACATTAAATGCGATTATCTCGGAAGAACTTTTTCTAAAATGCTTGCAAAAATTCAAAGAGTACCTGTTGACCGATTTTCAAATCGTTTATTTTCAACTTCTCTTAACTAGGATATTTTTGATCGTTCAAAAAATAACGGAGCTAGGTCCAATAGAGTGGCAAAAAAAGGTTGATTTTCGAAATTTTGACTTTGAAACCCCACAACTCCGCTGTTTATGGACCGATCCCAAATATCCTAAATCACTCCAGAAATACATCACTTCTGAACAAAACCCGTCGTTTTCACATTCAGATAATCCGTTCTCAAAAAATTTTTGGAACCATGGGCCTATGTTTCAAATTTTTGGCCAACTTTGATCCGGAATACAAAAACAACCGCAGGAACCACACCAACAACAGAAATTTCTAAATTTAATTTAAAAACCGCTTGTTAATATCACTTATAGTTTTCTTTGGAATTTACTTTTTTGTAAGCCTATAAAAAATGACACCTGAAGGTATACAGTACCCTTAAATAAACAAATTATTGCTGATGACACTTTCTGTTTCCAGAGAGTAGCAAGTACTTTTTAAACAAGTGAGAAAGTCGGTCAAGCCCGACTATATTTATACTCTGTACCTAGAGTAGAAGATAAATGCAGAGCTGCTGCTGCGCTCATCTCAAAGTTTCTCTCTCTCCCCTTCTCTTTCTCTCTCTAAGATTGTGCGTTGGTTGTGAGTGGGTGGGAGGGGGTGGCGGGGGGTAATTCACTTATTTGATTATTACTTGAGAACCGCTCATCCGATCTTTATAATTTCTTCGGAAAATAGATACATATTACTAATGACTAACTATCTCTAGAAGGTACGAATCATCGATCTACAAAACTGTGGGAGATATGAGGTTTTTTTCAAATTACGGTGGCGGGAGGGGGAGTGGCAAAATTTGAAAATAAACTTGATCTGCCTGCAAGTATAAGAAGCATTTGTCCCATACATGTCAAACCTCTATCTCTTACCATCTCTGAGATCTGTTTGTTCATACGGTCGGACAGACGGACGGACAGACGGACATGGCTATATCGACTTGGCTGTTGATGCTGATCAAGAATATATATACTTTATAAGGTCGGAAATGATTCCTTATCCCTGTTAGCTACTTTTGCACTAATAAAAAAATTCTTTGTACCTTTGGTACAGAGTATAAAAATACCAAATTCCTTTGTGGGAAATGCCATCATTTTTAGGATAGGAAATTGGCTCTATAATTTTATTTTAATAATCAAATTCATTAGTTGACAACAACTTAGTTTAAGTTAAGAGGATATTTACCAGCCATGTAAATTTTTTAATTTTTTACATTTTAAATTTTAAAATATCCCCAAAGGATTTTCGAAATTCTGATTATTTTTTTCAAAATTTTTTGCACAGCCATATTTAAAATACCCAAAACGGCTTTTCAAATTTATACTAAAAGATAAATGCTCCCATTTCTTGTGCTAAATCAAAAGCTCGTTGCTCCGAATTTCGTCGCAAAATCGCAAAATATTGCTCCGAAATTCGCAAATCGCAAAATTTGGTTGATATAAAAACCGGCGACGTATGAGTCCGTGAATTAGAAAAGTAAATGGGAAATGTGTGCGTCAAAATAGCGACGGATATTTAGCGACGATTTGGAACGATGGAATCTGGAACACTAGGGCAATTTTTATTTTTAAAATTTTACGTTAATTAAAGACATAATTGAACAACTGCAAATGCAGAAATGTTAAGAAAGACGTAAACTATTGTTTTAAATGGGCGGGGGGTGGATTAAAGCTTTTTGGATATTAAAAATCAAGTGTTGAAAAATTGACTTTCCACTAAAATGCAAATATCTCAATTCCCAGCTCGCGTAGGGCAATGCACGATATACCAGCGTATTCGCCATGGCTTTAGCTGTTTTTCAGTGAAAAGCTCATCAAAATCATGTGGAGCGTTTTCGAGATATCTTCATTTTTGTGAGACCACCTACCTTGCCCGCCCATACAAAAAGCACCTGTTTGGCATGGGTTACAAATGCTCACAAATATCTCGACTTACAGCTCGCGTAGCGCAATGCACGGTATACCTCTGAATTTGTCATGCTTTCGACAACATTTTAGTAAAAGTTAGATCAAAATCATGTGGAGCGTTTGGGAGAAAAGTGATGTTTTGTAGACACACTAAATGCACTAATTCAAAAAGAATTCGGCCCGCGCCAGAAATGGAACCAGCGCAATATTGGAACTAGTTCATATTCCTATCGATATGCGATCATTTGAATTGGGAAAAAATGGTCTGCCTAAATCGTCGCTGGCTAAATAGCGCGATTTCAAGCTCGCGTAGCCCTATAGGCGGTATGCAGGATTAATCTGTAATTAATTCCGCATCTTTTGCACCCACCCTCATCAAAATCATGTGGAGGGTTTTTGCAAAAAATGCACTTTTGTGGTAGGCCAAAAATTCAGCCGCACTGGCAAGGCTGCCGCCCACTACTCGATGGCCACATATGGTCTGCCTAAATCGTCGCTAGCTAAATAGCGCGATTTCAAGCTCGCGTAGCCCTATAGGCGGTATGCAGGATTAATCTGGAATTAATTCCGCATCTTTTGCACCCACCCTCATCAAAATCATGTGGAGGGTTTTTGCAAAAAATGCATTTTTGTTTCAGGCCAAAAATTCAGCCGCACTGGCAAGGCTGCCGCCCACTACTCGATGGCCACATATGGTCTGCCTAAATCGTCGCTAGCTAAATAGCGCGATTTCAAGCTCGCGTAGCCCTATAGGCGGTATGCAGGATTAATCTGCAATTAATTCCGCATCTTTTGCACCCACCCTCATCAAAATCATGTGGAGGGTTTTTGCAAAAAATGCATTTTTGTTTCAGGCCAAATATTCAGCCGCACTGGCAAGGCTGCCGCCCACTACTCGATGGCCACATATGGTCTGCCTAAATCGTCGCTAGCTAAATAGCGCGATTTCAAGCTCGCGTAGCCCTATAGGCGGTATGCAGGATTAATCTGCAATTAATTCCGCATCTTTTGCACCCACCCTCATCAAAATCATGTGGAGGGTTTTTGCAAAAAATGCATTTTTCTTTCAGGCCAAATATTCAGCCGCACTGGCAAGGCTGCCGCCCACTACTCGATGGCCACATATGGTCTGCCTAAATCGTCGCTAGCTAAATAGCGCGATTTCAAGCTCGCGTAGCCCTATAGGCGGTATGCAGGATTAATCTGCAATTAATTCCGCATCTTTTGCACCCACCCTCATCAAAATCATGTGGAGGGTTTTTGCAAAAAATGCACTTTTGTGGTAGGCCAAAAATTCAGCCGCACTGGCAAGGCTGCCGCCCACTACTCGATGGCCACATATGGTCTGCCTAAATCGTCGCTAGCTAAATACTTTTGCTCGCGTAGCCTAAGGCGGTGCAGGATTAATCTAATAATCGCACTTGCACCACCCTCATCAAAATCAGGGAGGGTTTTTGCAAAAAATGCATTTTTCTTTCAGGCCAAAATTCACCGACTGCAAGGCTGCCGCCCACTACTCGATGGCCACATATGGTCTGCCTAAATCGTCGCTAACTATATAGCACGATTTTGAGCTCGCGTAGCCCTATATGCGGTATGCAGGATTAATCTGCAATTAATTCCGCATCTTTTGCACCCACCCTCATCAAAATCATGTGGAGGGTTTTTGCAAAAAATGCACTTTTGTGGTAGGCCAAAAATTCAGCCGCACTGGCAACGCTGCCGTGCACTAGTCTATACTAGAGGTGCGCGCGTGAGCAAATTTACTTTGACGTCACGGTTTTTTTTGTACTCCGGGTTAAAGTTAACAAAAAATTTAAAACATAGGCCCATGGTTGGAAAATCTTTTGAGAACGGATTGTCTGACAGTGAAAATGAAAACGAGGTTTTGTAATGAAATTATCTAATTCTGGAAAGAAGTATGATGTTTTGGATCGATCAAAAAAAATAATTGGGTATCAGTCAACAGTAACTCTTTAAATTTTTGCAACCTTTTTGGAAAAAAGTGGTTCTGAGATAGTCGCATTTAAAGTTTTGGCAACTGTTTTCGATGATAGGGGAGAATGGGGGGTTCTGAGCCGCTGAGGGTTGTGAGCCACTCTAATATTGAACACAAAAAAAATTGATTTTAAACTTTTTGTTTATGTCATGTGTCTCCCTTCTTATTACCTAACTTTTGGCAAGCAACCTATCAGTCTACGCCTTCTTTAAGTTCGTGAACCAGAACTCGACTTTTTTTTTAAAAAAGAAAGTTTTTTTTCATTTTTGACTTGTGAATATAATACAAAATTTTTTTTGTAATGACAAATGTAAGTATGAGGGAAATATCTTTGGTCAATTGCCTTTTTTAATGGAAATATGTTTTTTTTGTAACAATTTCTTTTTGGTTATGTGACGTCACCAAAAAAAAAGTGAGATATGGGGGGTTGTGAGCCACTTTGAATAAAGTCGGTTTTGACTTTCAAAGAGAATATTGCAATGACGCGCAATAAAACAGAGGAAGAACTCTCCAAAGAAGTAAAAAAAACTTTAAAAAAGGCAAACAAAAGAACAGCCACAAGCAAAAAGTGCTCGTATATAAAAGAAAAAAAGCGTGATGCCGTCAATCAATTTTTACTCTTCATTGATATTTCTTAATTCAGAATATGAGAAAAATTGTTCAGTTTTTTCATTTAATAAAGAATAATGGCTTAAAAACACGAATTTTGAACTTTTAGATGGGTGGCTCACAACCCCCCACAAATTTTCGATATGTCAAAAAATCATTTTTTTATTTTGATATTTTGAAAACTAGTGTTGACGAAAGTTTTGGATCTTTTACCTAAAATACAAAATTTACAGAACGAAAAAATATTGAATTTTGAAGAAGTTATGTTCGAAAAACAAAACTATGATGACAACCCCCCACTCTCCCCTATATAAGTTACACAATTTTAAAAAATGGCCAACTGTTGCAACAAAAGAAACAAAAATAGAGAGGAATGATTCAAATAAATTGCCCATTTTATTCCAGCTTTTCAGGTTTACGAGATGTTTGCATAAACGTGTGTTTAGCGAGGTTTGTTTATATTTGTTGGTCCTGTGGCCACATTAAGTGTCCTATTCCAACCAAATTAAATTTAATGTAAGCTGCATTGAGTGACGTTACAGAATAACCATACACAAAGTTTTAAGTTTGCTGATAAGGTACAAATTTTTCGATTTTAATATTGACAATGTGGTTATTTTGTGATAAAATCGACTTTTTTCAAAGTTTAAATATTTCTAAAAAACTTTCTTATATCTTAAAATCTTAAAAAACATAGTTGGTAGTCTTTTGTTTCTTCTTATTTGATGTATTTTCATTTTTTTAAATCATTGCCCTATTAAGAGATGTAGACCAAAAACTATAAAAGTCGAAAATTTTTATAGTTTTTGACCTATAATTATTAAAAGCGCGATAATATCGAAAATAAAATCATATCTTTACAAAACCTCTTTTTGTTTTCACTGCCAGACAATCCGTTCTCAAAAGATTTGTGCAACCTTGAGCCTAAGTTTTAAATTTTTGGTTAACTTTAACCCGGAGTACAAAAAAAAAACCGTGACGTCAAAGTAAATTTGCTCACGCGCGCACCTCTAGTATAGACTAGTGCACGGCAGCCTTGCCAGTGCGGCTGAATTTTTGGCCTACCACAAAAGTGCATTTTTTGCAAAAACCCTCCACATGATTTTGATGAGGGTGGGTGCAAAAGATGCGGAATTAATTCTAGATTAATCCTGCATACCGCCTATAGGGCTACGCGAGCTTGAAATCGCGCTATTTAGCCAGCGACGATTTAGGCAGACCATTTTTTCCCAATTCAAATGATCGCATATCGATAGGAATATGAACTAGTTCCAATATTGCGCTGGTTCCATTTCTGGCGCGGGCCGAATTCTTTTTGAATTAGTGCATTTAGTGTGTCTACAAAACATCACTTTTCTCCCAAACGCTCCACATGATTTTGATCTAACTTTCACTGAAATGTTGTCGAAAGCATGACAAATTCAGAGGTATACCGTGCATTGCGCTACGCGAGCTGTAAGTCGAGATATTTGTGAGCATTTGTAACCCATGCCAAACAGGTGCTTTTTGTATGGGCGGGCAAGGTAGGTGGTCTCACAAAAATGAAGATATCTCGAAAACGCTCCACATGATTTTGATGAGCTTTTCACTGAAAAACAGCTAAAGCCATGGCGAATACGCTGGTATATCGTGCATTGCCCTACGCGAGCTGGGAATTGAGATATTTGCATTTTAGTGGAAAGTCAATTTTTCAACACTTGATTTTTAATATCCAAAAAGCTTTAATCCACCCCCCGCCCATTTAAAACAATAGTTTACGTCTTTCTTAACATTTCTGCATTTGCAGTTGTTCAATTATGTCTTTAATTAACGTAAAATTTTAAAAATAAAAATTGCCCTAGTGTTCCAGATTCCATCGTTCCAAATCGTCGCTAAATATCCGTCGCTATTTTGACGCACATGATTGCTTTAAAACTGAGGGAGGAGATAGCATAGAAACAGACGGACGGACTGACGGACATGGCTATATCAACTCAGCTCGTCATGCTGATCAAGAATATATATACTTTATGTGGTCGGAGATGCTTCCTTCTGTGCGTTACAAACATCCGGACAATTTCAATATACCCTCTCCAAGGGTATAAAAATTATGAAAATCGGTTCAGCGGTTTAAAAACTAATAAGTAAACTTCGGATTTTGCTTATTTGCAAACTGATTTTAATCCTCGTAGCCAAAAGGAAATCTGCACAACATTAAAAGTTGAGTCTTTACGCTAATAAATTTAAAAAAAATGAACTCATTTCCAAGATGACTTAAATTATTATTTAATAAGTTAAACCTTCCGCAAAACACAAAATGGCAAAAAAGTTTTTGAGACACATTCGCCCAAATCTACAAATTCAACAAATCTACATTCAAAACCCGAGGTCTACTAATAAGGTACAATCAAACAAACATTCACTTTTATATCTTAGTGTAGGTTCTGGTAATAGCAAATTTTTTTATAAAATATTTACATATTTTTTATATAAATATTTATATTACGAACACTGTGATTCGATTTAAAATTACAAAACAATTTAAAATATATAAAAAATACAAAACTAACAAAAAATTCAAAGTTTATATTTTATTTACAAATTTTTGTCATTATCGCGAAAGTAAACGTTTGCAACACGTTTTCGGATCCGTTCTCGATACTTTCTCGATAGCGAAAACGTATTAAAAACGGATAAGTTTTCGATCCGCTTTCGCTATCGAGAAAGTGTCGTATTCGGATCCGTTCTCGACACTTTCTCGATACCGAAAACGGATTGAAAACTAATCCTTTTTTAATACGTTTAAGCTATCGAGAAAGTGTCGAGAACGGATCCGAAAACGTGTATCGAGAACTTTGGTTCTGCTGCCACAAACTGAGCGATAGGTAATACTTTTTCGGACCGAAAACGGAACACATTCTCGATAGTTTTGTTAGAGAAACCTTCGAGAATATGTTGAAAACGGATCCGTTTTCGATACCGATGGTCGGGTGGGATAGAGGTCATTGTTTAATAATTTTTCATTCATTTGTGACTTTAATCAAAGTGACTGTGTGACAGCCCAAAACAGTGACTGAGATGTCATCTCTAATCAGCTGTTTTTAAATGATTAAATATTTATAACAACGCAATTGTATTTGTTTATTAACAGACGTGTCAACTTTTCAATTTAATTGAAAAGTCAAAATCAAATTAATTAAAAACAGTTGGCTCATGCGCACCAGCCCACATTTCAGAAATTCCAGCACACAAAGGAAGAGGAAAAATCCACCACCAAAAAACCAAATAAAAAGAAGAAAACTCAGTCAAGAGCGAGGGCCGAGAAAAACCCGAAACGAGACTTGCAGCTTTCCAGAGAGCAGGACGGACGCCAACGCCAAAGTAAGCTATTTGAGCAATTTACATGCCTTAACACAGTCAGTTTTCAGAGGACCTTCGACGCAGGCAGGCGACCAAAATCGAGTTTAGCAATTGTTAGCCTTTTGGGGGGATAAAAGTATAAAATAAAAAAAGATGTTTAAAACCAAAGAGTGGTAAACTAAACAGAAACTCAAAACGTCGCCCCACAAAGTGTATAAATCGATTGAAACGTGAAATTTGTGCAAAAAATTCAAATTACCAGCCATATTATACAATTTATGCGATTTTTATTGATTTTTTTCATTTCAACAATATTTCTGGTTTTTCCTCATTTAATTGTTTATTGCAGCGTGCGAAAATAATTTACCAAAGAATTTACATAACTCAAATCCAAAGAAAGTGAAATTTCCGTAGGAAAGGAAAAAAAAAGAAAACCCTATTACAAAATTTCTGTAATAAAAAAAAGTTAAGAACGCCCCCCAAAAATCCCCCCACCAAAAAAACCGAGGGAAAGAGCGAGCCAGAGAGCCAACAACGAGAGAGCCCCCGAAAGCTGTCGCTATCGTGTCTACACGAAGCCATAGCCAGGCCTAAAAGCCTAATCCTTTCAAGCAGCAGCCGCAGCAGCAGCAGCTTCACAACCAGCAACAAACGAAATCCCCAATGTTTTCGGGTCTAACAAATCAATTCACCTCACTGGTGGGCGCCGTCAAGGGCGGTGCTGGTGACGAGGATGTGCCCGCTCCCGCAGGAGATGCTGCACCAGCTGCTGCCACCACTTCAGCTGAGGCCGTGGCTACCGCCCCAATTGGTTTAGAACAGGATGCAGCCGCTGCTGCCGCCGCCGCCGCTGCCGCCGGCGGTGAGGGACTCGAGGGTGAGGAGGCTGCCAAAAGGTGAGTAAGATATCTTTTAAATTTACTACCTTTTAGTCCTTTGCGTGACAATTTGACCTTGCATTTTGTACCTTTTAGCATTTTGCGACCCCCACACCCTTTGCACCCATTTACAGAATTGCAATTGCATTTCACACGCGCTCACGTGACTGAACGAAGACAAATGCCTGATAAATGTCTGCTTAAAGTTCTATTTCTGTATTTTTACCTGGCTCTTGATTGTTTAATGACTACACCTTTACGGTAGATTGAAATCCATATGTTTGACCCCAACATATGGGAACCATATGTTAGTTAACCTTTTTGTGTACAAATCACAGAATAGTAACTTTATTAACTTTTTTTGGCGCCACAAAAATTTGTTTGAAATCTTTCAATTTTGTAACCCATAAACTTTACGTCTTCACTTACGATTCCTTCTTTGTCCCTGTAACTGGACAACTATTTTGCACCACAACTTCTTAAGGTACAAGCAAATTGATAGTCAATGATATATTCCATTGGACTTGTCTTTCTGCCCCACCATGACTCAAACTTCAGCAAGCCTTAACAAACGATTATCAGATGAAAATCTGGCGAATGCATTGTGAATTCCTTCCGAAACCATAACAGATTGCTCACATTTACAACGCTCTGGGATTGCAAAGTTTCCTTGGGGTTCAGCTGACCAGCTTTTATAGTTTTGTTGACTGTAAACCAGCGATGGTCGCACTTTGCCCACATAGGCCGAAGATTTTTCCTATTTACACATACACGAGCCGAACGCAGCTGAGGCCAAGAGAATAAACAGCTTTACAAAAAAAACTTTTCCACCAGTGGGGAAAAATTCAATCTATAAATGTGCCAACACAGTGTTAGGTCACATAAAGGAGCGTCTATTAGAGCAGCGTTGGCCACACCTGGCTCGCATGGGCCAAACTCAAACGTTTTTCAAACTGACACGAGCCGAATTCATGCCAATACTTTCTTACTTTTTTTGGCCGTTTCTTTTCGACAATCACTATATTAGACTAGAGACCTTAGATACCATAACTTCTGCAGCAGTTGAAGTTATATACCCTTGGAGCATGATATATGCCTGCCTGTTTGTTGTATGGCAGTTATACGATATATTCATCCGATTTTGATCAAAATTTCCAACATTTTTTTGAAATAAATATTATTTAGACGCTACCATTGGAAACAAAAAAGTTGTTCTAATTAGAACTACTTTTTCGACCGATCGTTCCTATGGCAGCTATATGATATAGTCATCCGATTTGGATCAAACTTGTCAGAATTGTGTGGTAGCATATAATATTGATCAGTAACAAATTTATGAGCGATAGCATTGACAACAAAAAAGTTTTTCCTACTAAGACTTTTTTTCAAACCTATATTTTGTATGGCAGCTATACTTTATAGTTGTCCGATTTTCATAAATCTCAGGGAAATTATGTGAAATCATAGAAAACTTATAAATACGAGGGTTGGGAGAGATAGCATCAAAAACAAAAAAGTTTTTCTCACTAAAACTACTTTTTCAACCGATCCTTCCTATGGCAGCTATATGCTATAGTCATCCGATCCGGCCGGTTCCGACAAATGTGCAGCGTATTTATACCAAAAGACTTCTTGCAAAGTTTGTTTACGATAGCTTTAAGACTGACGTAGGAGATAGCATAGAAACAGACGGACAGACAGACAGCTCGTATATACATACTATATATACTTTATGTGGTCGGAGATGCTTTCTTCTGTGCGTTACAAACATCCGGACAATTTCAATATACCCCTCTCAAAGGGTATAAAAAAGAGGAGGAATCAAAGTATTACCTTCTCTGCTTTAAGTAAAAGAATATGGCATAGCGACATATCTCCGACGACTTATCTCCGCCCAGTACATTTTGCCGGCGGAGATATGTCGCTTTTTTTCTGGCGCAGATATGTCGTGTTGAAACGACTTACCTCCGCGCGGAGATATATATATCTCCGTCAGAAAAAAAGCGAGCTGGGTAGAAAGACATAAAAAACTGAAAAATTCCTCTTTGGCGAGTGCCAGCTTTAGCTAGTATAACACAGTGGTTAAGAGGGATGGTTTTTTGAAAATATTTTCTTTGTAAATAAGTAAAGGTTTACCGGGTATATAACAATCAGGCTCTCTTTCTTACTTGCTTTAACAATAACACAGTTCGACAAAATACAACTTTTACAACGTATCATGTAATTTCAATACTTCCATTCAAGTTATCTTAGCGTATTGCGTTTTCTTCAAAGAAGGCTATTTTAATTTAAATTTGACTTTTTCTTTGAAGCAATGACGAGTTTTATTCATAAGATTAATTCCATAATTTTGAGGAAGCCAGTGATACCCAAATAGTTAATGTTGTTAAAAGGCATTTGCTAGTACAAAATTGACCATAATCCACGATCCAAAGCTTCCTTGGTGAATCTGAAAACACAGTTTGGTCTATTTTTATGTCTGGTTTATAGTTCATATGAAGTTCTTCGAGGATAAATATAAAATTGGTACTCCATATCGTGGTTTTTTGGCTGTCGAGTACCATCTCTTAGGAAAATGCAAAAGCCCGATATATCATCATAAAAATAATTTTAATGAAAATCTACCGTGCGCTTTAAAGATATTCAAGACTTAAGGTTTAACTCCTTCTGGATGTATCTTAGACAATTGTACGATTGAAGTAAACATTTTGTATTTCCTTTCCAATGACCCCGTCCGTATTTGCTAAATTTTCCAAAATTTTATCTTTGTAACCATTAAAAACCTAGATAAAATTGTTATTGTTGTTTGTTGCACGTACAAAAGTACCCATAAAACGCGAATAGAGGCTTCATTTGATAAACTGGGTATGAGGTGAAGCTTACAGAGGTCCATTTTATCTTATACTAGGTTTTCTTTAAGTGTTATACTGTGTAATTATTTATAACCTGTTTTTTGCTTATTAAGGGTAACTTTGACATTTTTTAAAGGTTTAAAAAAAACTTAAATTACACAAAAACTGTAAGTGATATTAACAAGCGGTTTGTATTCGCTAGGTAATCGGATAAATTAAATTTAGAAATTTTTGTTGTTGTTGCTCGTGCGGTTGTTTATGTATTTCGGCTCAAAGTTGGCCAAAAAATTTAATCCTTGGCCCATAGTTGCAAAAATTTAAAATAAGAACTCAATTTATTAATTAATGACAAATTTATCATTACCCACTGTGGCAAAAGCAAGAAAAGGTAGAGAGAAATATGTATGTATGTCTGGGCGACGGGAAAACAACTTCATTTGTCTCACAAACCAACATTCTTGTATATCTTCTTTCGTTGTATTGTCCAGTTTTCGCATTTGTAAAGAATCTGCACGACGGAGATATGACGTTTTAAAACGACATATCTCCGCCGGGTTACAAACGACATATCTCCGCGCGGAGATATGACGTTTTTAAACGACACAGGGCATAGCCGAAACAGCCTGGAAAAAGTGCCCCGGGAGATTTTTGTATATTTAGAATTAGGTATGGTAGCTTTTACTATATACATCAGGCTAGTTGACTGTATAAAGATATTTCATGAATTTCCCAATTAAATCATCAGCAGTCTTGGCCTATCTTAAATAAGATGGCAGAGAGTACCTCGTCACAGAACTGCTAAGACCTCTTGGGGGAATTCCAAAGGCAGGATTGTAGCGAAATCCGACATCATTGTTTTTATTTTTATTCGGTCACTCAAATCGTAGAACAACTTTTCGAAATGGCCGCCTTATGGATTTCACCAACGCCGAAGTCACTCTGGCCTCTCATCGATCCCCTCTCTAGAACACAGGAGACAACCGAGTTTCTCGCAATTGTGTATAGTTGAGGCGGTAAGATGTTTTTAATCTTAAAAATAGGGGAAAGCTAACTTCGGCTCGACCGAAGCTTATATACCCTTGGAGCATGATATATTCCTGCCAGTTTTGTATATGGCATCCGATTTTGATCAAACTCTCTAAAATTGTGTTAAGACCGATAATATTTATAACTGGAACGTACAAAGACGCTACCCTTGAAAACAAAAAAGGTTTTGTTACGATAGCTTTAAAACTGACGGAGGAGATAGCATAGAAACAGACGGACAGACGGACAGACGGACTTGTCTATATCAACTCAGCTCGTCATGCTGATCAAGAATATATATACTTTACGTGGTCGGAGATGCTTCCTTATGTGCGTTACAAACATCTGGACAATTTCAATATACCCTCTCCAAGGGTATAAAAAGCAGTCCAGCGTGCCACACGCTATCTATCTGCCTAATGTACAGGTAGACCGCAACCACGCGCTTTTTAGCTTGGAATCCGTCGAGAATGAGGTTTCTCACCCTATTCAACTGCTCTGGAGTCCCGTATGACTTTCTAAACCCCATCGATTGCCATGATTCGGGCTAGTAGACATCTCTCGAAAATGTTTGCTACGGTGTTTGCTTAAGATCTGAGCCTTCTTCCACGCCTATGGAAAGTTACCCAGTCGCAATGCAGCGTTTAAAACTAAGACCAGGAAGAGCTTTGCTGACCCTATTGTCAAGTCCGTCCTCGCCGGAGACCTTTTTATCAGGAATGGGGCTTTATTATATGAACGGGTGGTTTTATCGAATTTCGAACTTTTATTCACACACTATTTACACGGGCTTCTACATACTTATACGGGTTTCTATTTACACTGTCAATACGGGTTGTCTCAGATCTTTATATTTACAACGTCTATTCTTCGTTCGTCGGTCTGTCACTAACTCTCTCTGCTACTGCGTTCTCCTCTGCTTTCGTCACCATTTTTTTAAAGTAGATCAAAGACTACAAATTTAACGTTGAAAAGTGTTTCGAAATACATCTTAAAGAATTGAATGCTGTAGGGTTTCTGTGTTTCCAGTGGAAACTTTCCACAACATCTATATTTGTCCATTCTTTCCTTGAAAGTTGCACATCGAATAGTGAGAGTTTCCTGAATAATCTGAAAAATCGAGCTTGAGCATGGAATGTATTTTCTACTAACGTTATTAGCAGTTGTAAAGATATTGATAAGATTCTCTTGGTTTAAGATTAATGGAATATCGGTAGTATTTTCTTCTCTGAATGCGCTGGTACGTGAAAATCCAATATATTTGCGCCGTTTTTAAACAAGCTTATCTTGAAACTTTAATTTCGTATATAATAGCTTAAAGCAGAGATTAAAATCGTAACCGAAACCGTAACACTTTAAAATTTTTAACCGAAACCGTAAGCATAACCGAAAAAAATGATTTCTTATTACCGTAACCCTATCACCTGCATTTACATAACCTCTTATCAGTATCGAAACAGAAATAATATGTGGGTTAATTTCGGTCTTGAATTTACTACATATTTAGTGAAAGTTTCGATACGTATTTATTCACAAAAATTCGCTGGTTATTTATTATTTCACCACATTTTTGCTAATGGGACAAGAGACAAAGCAGCTAACCTAAATCTTTACCCTTTCCTTATTTGTTGTTATTACACTGCCAATTTGTTCAAATGAAAACTTAGATATTTACACATATTGTTGTTGTTTGCGCTATCACAATTTTAAAGTTACTCTCTTCCTCTGAATGAATGAGTAAAAAAGAGACCAAATGTTTCTGGCACGCCGTTATCTTGACAGCTTGTCATGTCGGCGCCGGTTGCTTGAGAAGTTGCGCTGTGATCTTGACAATTTATGGAAGAGAGAAATGAGAAACGCTATTGTTTTATTTTGATACAAAAAATATTTATGAGAATTATACTAATCTGGATTGAAAAAGTAAAACGATTGTATGGTGTTCCCGTTTCCGAGTGATATAGAAACCGATTTTCTTTTCGAATGAATGCTCGAATCGTTTTCGGTCTGATCTGATAACAACCACTGACTCAAAGGCAAAACGTTTAAAACCGAATGTGATCGTTTTTTGGACACGGGATTCCACATGAACTGATCAAAATCGAAAACAGGAACAGTCCTGATAATGATCGAAAATTAAGAGTGAACTACCGAACCGAACCGAAAACGCGGGTTGGTTTGGGAACCGGGGAATTAAAACTTCTATGAAGCACTGAACCAAACCAGTCCTCATTTTCGAGCGGTTTGCAACCCGGCTTTTTATTGTAAAGGTTTTTGATCTGGACCTGAACCTCCTCCAATGTTATTGGTGGGACTGGGGTGTCCTGGGGTGAGCATGATCTTCAAGCCTTCTAAGGCTGACTGAAGTCGTTTCGAGTGGCGTAAATTTGTCCTCTAAGTTTACCGCAAATGCTTCTTTAGCCCAATTATCTTCAGCTTTGCAGATTGGAAGCCTGTTTCTTGTACCACCTGGCGAGAGACCAGGGAGCATAACTTGTATTTGCATCAGAAGTAACGGCATTCCGCCTGAACCTCACGAGCAACTTCTTTAACCCATTAGCCACTCTTTGTACGAGTAAACTGTCTCCTTAGTCTACTCAAAGTCCAATATAATCTGTAAGATGCCGAACGGCCATATATTGGTTTTGCACTATGCAGCTATTTTTTTGGTGGCGTCGAAAATCGCGCTCTCTCCGCTCACACAAAGCTGAGAGCGTAAAAATCTAAAAATAGAATGCACTTGCTTGTGTGAGTAATGCTTGAGAATAAGGTGAGCACACTTACAGTAGTCGGCTGTCGCTGTATGCAGACAAAAAAGCGGCTGGCTCGAGTGCGCTCTCTTTCTCTGGCTTTTAAAAAAAATTCAAGAGAGCCAAAAGCCAGTTGAAAAGCCAGCACCGAAAAATCGTGTGCAAAAAAGCCGTATGGCGTTACTTATCTTCATATTCTAATGTCTTTGGTTTACTTTTGATGAGCAGTAGAGCATCGAGGGCAGGTGAAAAATCTAGAAATCAGTCTAGATTTTAGATTGAGTTTTGTTTCTCAGTGTATTACTTTGGCTTATTACAGCGTTTAAAGTTCATTTTAAAATTGGGTAAATTTTTTGTTTTGTAATTTTCAAAAAGTCCTTTTTGTTTGCTGATAGAAATATGAATTTTGTATGGAAAAATGCATAATTAATTTTCCAATCAAGTTACCAAAATTGGTAAAACATTGAACAACTTCTTGCCCATTTTTAATAAGAAAAAAAAAGTGTGATTTAAATATTCTGCCCCCCAAAAATGTTTCCACTTTATCAATCTCTTAAAGTCTGTAAATAATTTACTACTCAAGCTCGCCTGTTTGCTCTTGCCCTTGCCCGGCCTCTTCGATTTCCCCTCGAAACCAAAAAAACACAATAAGGAAAGAAAAAACTAATTATCTGTATTTTTTTGTTTTGTTTTTGTGGTTCTGTTGAAGCCTAAAAAGGACAACTTAAGCTAGCCTGTTAATGCCACAAGTTGTTGCCTAATCCTTTAGACAAGCCAAAAGCCAAGTAAAGTCAACTAATGCCACGCCTACTTCAAATGCCATTTTTCACTTAATTTCGCGCATTAATATTTAATTGTGCGTGTGTTTTCTGTGGGGCACGTTCTTCTAGCCAGCTGGCAACAGCTGCTGCCAGACGCCCAGCTATCAACTGACATTGACAAGCCTAACTGAAGCTTTGAGGTTCCTTCAAAACAGAAATTCTGTTTTGCACGTGGCTTTATGCATAACCACAAAATGTTGAGTCATGCCCTGGCCCTGCCCCTCCCCTCCCCCCCTCTTCACAGTTTCAGTTTTTTGACCAGCTTTTTTTGTCACCCAATGTCAATGTGGGGGGGCCAGGACTCTGACTGCCTGCCTGCCTGCCTGCTCCTCTTCGGTGGTTGCTTTCCAGTTTCCAGTTGACTTTTGCTTGTTTTGTGGATCGATATGAGAGAGCGAGAGCGAGAGTTTCGCTACTTTCTCTCTGCACAACAATGAAATGTGCACATGTGATGTGAAAGGGACGACTCTTCCTTTTCCTTGTGCCTTTTGCCAGCCTATTTAATAATTGTGCATTCAGAAAACGTGGCGCATTAGAAGGGAGCAAGCAATCAACGTTTAAATCTCTATAATTTTCACTGAATTAATTTATTTAATTTTCGTTGTCTTGCATAAAATGAAGCTCATTTTGCGGGGTTTTCGCAGGAGCAAGAAATTATTTTTAGCTAAATGTTGAGTACCAAATCGATTTCTCTTAAAAGTAGGCTACGGAAATTGCCCAAATTTAATAGGATTATTTAATGAACTTTCAAAAAGTAGGCTAAACAAATTTCAGAGTATTACTACAAGTTAAAGCCGCATTAAATCAGCTTAAATGACGAAAATAACTTTGGTTCTTTTAGAGTGAAACATTTTTGAACATTAAATTGGCTTAAAAATAAAAAAAAAATTAAAAAAATCACATCCGATGGAAACCATTATGTTTGCCGATACCTGCTATAGCAATACGATAGAGTATTCTGTGAAAACTTATAAAATGAGAGATTGATTGATGAGATGATTTTCTGATACTTGAAATAGGTATGTCGAAAATATTATAATTTCTTAAAAATTTTTTGCTCAAAATTACAAATATCATTATCGCATATTTTTCCCAGGCGATATATCAAATGTGAGCCTTCGGTCAAACTGTTGCGAATAACAGTTTCTTGTGCTCTGGACATATGAAGCAAAATGTTTTAAAGTTATTTTGATTAAAGTTAATGGTACAGAAATTGCACTGCAAACTGTGTAATAAACTTGTAAAGATAAGTGGCAACTTAACCCCAATGCATGGAGATTATTTTTTATTGTAAAAAAAAAGGTTGATATGACAACTAGGGTTGTTGATATTTCCAAATTTTCAATATCGATATTTGATATATCGCTTCCAAAAAAATCGATATATCGATATTAGCGTTATTTTCTAAATCTTAAAAAAACTGAAAAGCTTTTAAGGAACGTCTTAACTATTAAATTCCTAGCGACGATTTCTAGAGAACGTTATATCTAATCTTTTCAACAGTTTCCAATAGTTTTCTGAAACTACTCTGTACATTATTTGAAATTACATTAATAGTCAGAGTTTCTTTTTTTTTAAACCTTAAAAGCGTGCACTCAAAAGAGATATAAAATTAGTTAGGCACACTACTTTGTATAAGTAAGGCTTCTGTTCCAAATTGTTCTGATTTCAAAGCAGTTAATTGTGAGAACTTGTGAATATCTTATCTGAGTGTAGGCTTCAAAGACTTATTGCTTAGAAGAAATATCAAATGAAGAATTTAATAGCACCCGTCGCCTAATATCTCCAGTCATTCTGCTGCGGGTGTCTGTAAATCAGCAATTGTGACCTGATGCCCCCAGGGGCCGAAGACATTTCGCTATTTACACATTAACAAGTTGAACGCTTACCGAAGCTGAGGCCAAGAGAGTAAAGTATCGATATGCACTCCAATAAGCATGAAGAATTCATCCGCACTGACACCTAATATTGCAGCGCATTGCTGCACTTACACGAGTATGATTAATTCTTAAATGCGGTTTAAAGTTGTATTACCAGTTGTTTTATCAAGCTAGCCATATAATTTGCACCTATTACCACCCTTCAGTACGGCTCAGTACTGAATCAGACCTGAATCAGCCCTGATTTGGCATGCATTTCAGGCATGAATTTAACACAGGCAGTGCCTACTATGTCATGACCTTCTCATCTTTCAGGCTTGACTTCAGGCATGATTTCAGTACTGAAAAATCATGGGTAGTCCTGAAAACAGTACTGAAATCAGTCATGAGTTGGAGCAATTCCCACTTCTCAGGTCTGAATCAGTACTGAGACGTTGAACTATCGATAATCGCCAATATCGGCATACAAAATATCATATAATAAATAAAATATATAAAATATCATATCCCTTATCGGCAAAAATATCGATATATCGATAAAATATTGACAATCTTAATGACGACTATCGTCAAACAGTGGCAGACGCCCAAAATGCCAAAAGCCTATGGGATAGGAACTCATAATTCTGCCGGCTTCGCAACCGACACACGCATTGAGAGAGTGTTCTATAAATAGCACGCTCGCCGTCTTGCTCTCTGACGACACATGCTTTCGGCCCCCCCCCCAAGGGTTTTTTTTTTTTCTTTTTGCACATGTTGATATGCCAAACACGCGTTTGACGTTTACTTCCTGTTTCCCTGCTACGCACAAAAGCGCAAAGCTTGATTGGTGAGTTTGGGCACCACTGCTTGAAGGGCGGTTTCCACGGCTCACGAAATGACCGCGAAATGAAAAACTCTATATAAAATAATTGCTGCGTAATTTGTTTATGTGGCCGTTTCATAATCGGTTTCCACTATTACGTTTGCCACTAAGTTATGTTAAAAAATAGCGTAGCTTTAGTGCTGTTAACGCCTCTTCTTAGTGGCGACGCAACGAAAATAGGTTTCGATTCTAATTTGTGCGGGCAAGAGGAACAACAACATCAAATTAAAAATGAGTGTAGCTAAAACAGATTCCGGCAGAAAACGTCGCCTAATGGCATTTTCTAGCGCGTTTCATGGAAAAGTCACACAGAAAATGTCGTATGATGCAATTATTGACGTTTAATAAGAGTTTCTGCGCAGCTTGTAAAAAGGCATAACGATAAAAGCAAATAATGTGTTATTCATTTCATTAAATAATACTAATTTATTAAAATAACATACAAAATACGTTGTGTGAGGTGTTGTTGTTTATAAGTTAACAGCGCAATAATAAGCACAAGGTTTCTTTGAAACGTTTATCGATAGAAAAAATGGTGTTATCGTGTTAATAGCAGCGGCTTAGTATACTCTGTTAAGAATCTACGGAATATTAACTTTTTCGCGAAGATTCGCGACCCTGACCTGCCCTTTAAACACAAGTGAGCGATATCTAAAGAAATTTTTAAATAATCACAATACTGCCATGCTATCTCAACTATCACGAGGACAGGGAACTCGCTTGTTTTCCCTAGGATTGGGTCTGCATTAAGGTCTGGATGGAAGAGAAAGACGCATTGCCAGTACACAGAGAAAAATATCCGTTCTAATTGTAACGAAATCATGGAACTTTGTTGACGATAGTCTGCTAAGCACGCTTTTTCGATATTCATGAACATTCTTTCACATTATGCTATGAACATTTTGAACAAGATCCAAAAAAAAAAATATTTAAGAAATAGTTGATGGCAGGCTCACGCTCGTGAATATTTTATGTGCTTTATATCCAAATAAAACACACTTTGTTTCTTGTCTCCAATATATTTCGATATGCCGTCGGCATCCGTCATCAGGGACAACTACCAACAAAAACAAAAATATTTAGCATAGTTATAAGATATAGGTGAAGGTGGAAAAGCCTCCTTCATCCAAGGTGGTTTCTCGGGAAGGGCGGGGAAGGAAGGAAGAGAGACGACCGAGCTCACCTCCGCGTTCCCACAACCACAACCTTTTTTCTAAGCTGTAGCAGAAATTTATTAAAATTATTAATTTGAAAATTTTTCTTGCTTTACCTAGTCTGGGACTTGAGCTCCTGACCTCAAAGAGACTCTGTCCCCACTCTATCTTCGATTCATGTTTTGTGAACAGAAAAAACAGACCAAAATCATGACCATTTGGGTATGATTTTAGAACGTGATATTTTTCTCTTTGTACTTTCTGACTTGGCATTGTAAATAGCCGGTATAATAAAATGAAAATATCTATATATTACACCAAATATTTTTTTCGAAAATGATACTTTTTCAATATCATCAAAAATATCGATAAATATTTTTCGAAAATATCAGACAACCCTAGTTTGAAACCTCCAACGGACTTGAACCAGCAAATAATAAGTGAAAGGCGGCTAGCCTTACGTTTTAACCAACCACCATATTTTAAAACCTATAGCTAATTTTCAATATAACGAGAAACGTAAATGCAGCGAGAAGCAAAAAATGGGATCCAATGTCAGCTCCCAAGCACAGCTCATAAATAACGCTCAACCCAATGTTCAGTTTGCTCTGTTTCACGTCACTGACCAAAAAGAAACAAAACGCGCTCGGGCTTCCCTCAACCGAATTTAAGCTACAAACTCACTGCTCGCTGGCTGTGGTTGAACACACAGCACGGATCGGTCTGAAACCAGTCAATCGCTCATAAAATGCGGTCTTCTCCGAGACCGATGTTAGTTGAAAGGGTTGCAGACTCAAGAGACCGGCACAGTTTAGCATAAGCAGAGAGCGTGTCAGTGTGAGAGAGAACAAGAGAGCGCATATAGTTTTCGCATACATTCATATCGTTAGCCGAGGCTATGCACAAACCGATGCATACACACAAAGAAGACCTTTTGAATTCGTGAATTTTGCCGAAAGGGCATTAAAAGACCTGAGAGAAATAAAAACAAAAAATTTGGTATCTCTTCTCTCACAACCAAAAGAGGCCTAGAACGTAGTTAAAGGTTATTTCGGTACTTTTATTGAATGTCGGCGCGCGAAAGAGGTAAAAGGGATAAATTAGCGATATGTGGTTTCGATTTCAATTGCGCTATTTAAATCGGTTAAGTAAGGAATAAGAACTTGAGAATTACAATCAAGCAAATGCCATAAATATGGGTTAATGCTTTCCGACAGATAACAAGTAACCCTTTGATCAGAGATGCGCGATGCAGCACAGTCGTTTAAAACGTCAGTCCCATCGTGTATTCAGTCCAAGGGAACCGGGTTCAAGGCGATCTAATTGAAATTCCGTAGGTAGGTGGCTTGTCTTAACAAAGGTAACCAAATAGTCTAATCGATAGGTGATTGGGTGAGGTGATTACTCTTCCTGTTTTCCCCATAAGTTTCATTCTGTTACGCCTAACGCGAAAGCTTTTCTCGTTTAATTAAACCTGTTCAACAACAAAATTTTACAAAAAAAAAGGAAAAACAAATGGCAAATTAAATAAAACCAAGCCTTGTCATTGCGGTCTCTGGACCCGCCTAATTCATTTCCCTTAGGCAAACAGCTCCCAGTTCAACAATTAAATACACAAATTAGTTTATTTATATGACCTGTTTGGTAACAAAACAAACGCCCAGCCCTCCCCCAGGGCAATAAATATTAATTTCGTGGTCTAAAGAAAGCAAAATGTTTTAAATGCAAGTTAAATGTCATAAATAAACGGGCAAATATGTAAATTGAATTAATTGTGTCGTTTGTTTAATAAGAAATGAATAGTTGGGTTTTAAACTATGTGAAAATGTCAAAGGGGCCCACACAATGTCCTTGGCATGCAATTTTAATAACGCCTCTAAATTTAAG